>WNWK01018971.1:0-38798 GCA_009830355.1 Cherax destructor | reverse complement strand
CGTGGAACAGGGAACACTGACCACCACCCTAACCTCATAACTGAAGCAGAGAGGAAAAACCCCAATCATACCAGGAATAGCAAAAGCCCAACCCAAAGACCAAAGTCCACATCAAAACAGATCTACCAAACACTCACCTGTCAAAGTCATAAACAACATCCCCCTATGCCCCTGGATAATAAATGTCATAAGTCAAAAAACAAAAACAAATGCACAACTCTCCCCAACCCATTCCCACCCCACACCTACCACCCCACCAACCCCAAACCAAAACTGCACACACCTACCAACACTCACACATACACCCAAACCCCCCAGAAACCAGACCCTAGGTTTCCTCATCCTCTCCCCCCCAATAAAAGACCCATCGTGGGGAGGCAATACCCCTCTGGGAAAAAACGCGACCATGCCCTCCCGTACAAGCATAGATTTCTACACTTCATACTATAAAAAAACAGGCCGCCAGAGCCCTGATCCTTACCTCACTCCTAACCTCCCTTATGCCCCATGACATGCAAAAAATCTAAAACACGTCATCTGTACAACCCCCACATCTAAACTTAAAGCCAACAAGGTCATAACACCCCCGCCCTCCACCATACGAAGAACTTGGCCAAACTATTCCCTAACCCTTCCAAGGCACCCACAAAAATACACAGCATGATACGCTGTATCAGGCATCCCACATCTGGAACAGCTGCCCTCCCTCGCCAAACCCATAACAAACAGGAGAGCCTTAGAGGCCAAGATGCCATTCAAAAACCGAAACCCAGTCTCACATACCCTAGACGGCAACTGTAATCTCCTAAAAAAAAAAAAAACACACCTTTCGCCAATCGTACATTGGGAAAGTTTCCACACCTAATACCACCCCCTCTTTCATCCCTACCCTATCCAGCTTACTAACCCTAATCTGACCCAGCTCACATGCCACTAACAGAACTTCCAATATTGCCTCACATCTCAGCAGCTCCCGCCCACTCCACCACCACCGTAACTCCCTCATTATCCTATCTACCTTTGCTCCACGCACCCCGCCCGTCCCCACAAATTCCTGCTTAACGAAAATACCCTGCAACCTCCTACCCAAAGGTATCAACCCCAAGCCCCCTAATGCCACCCTTTGTCATCACCACCTCCTTCTTTAACCAGTGCTTAACAAATCCCCAAATGAATCACAAGACCACTGCTCTTTCCAATAAAGTGAAATCCCCCGCTCTCCAACCCGCCATCCTACTCAAAGCCCCTTCCACAACTGCAGAGGAATTAATTTCACGTGCTACCCTAGCATCATTGCATAAGGTTACCCCACAAATCTTAAGTCTGTTTACAGTGACCCACCCAAACTTCTGCCCCAACGTTCCCCCTACCCAAGACCCCCACCTCATCCTATTGATAACACTCAACCCCTCCTCACTTCCTACTAAAATGGATGTATCATCAACATACCCAATGATCCCTGGTGCCCAATCACTGTCCTCACCCGCTTCCTGGACACCCTCAGACACCAACAGATAAAAGGGGTCCGGCAAGCATGCAAACAGGAGCTGCGACAGGGGACACCCCCGCCCCATACCTACCGTTACCCCCACCCACCCATTTACCTACACTCGCACCTGAACCCCCACATACAATGTCCTTACCCATCCCACTATTTCACCACCAAACCCCTGCCTTATAAGTATCTCCTGCAATACATCCCTGTTGACACGATCATAGGCTGTTTCCAAGTCCAGCTCTACGACTCCCCCGCCCTTTCTACCCTTCAAAACTCCTAATTCTCCGATGCCCCGCCCACATACTGCATCCGGGAACACCATACTGCTCACCCTCTAGTATGTGACATAAAACTACCTTCATCCGATTCACCAACACTTGCACAAAAATCTTGTAGTCCGAACAAAGCAACATTATTTCCCGATATGCCCCCAAAGACTCGCTATGCCGTCTCTTGGGTACAAGCATCACTATCCCAGTGCGTTGATCTTTCCCCATATCGCCCCTGGATTTCATGCTATTGAAGACCCGAACTAGCACTACCTCAAAACCTCCTAATGACCAACATAAAAATCGCCTGGGATCCCATCTATCCCTGGTGATTTCCCTAACCACTAACCCTGTATCGCCTTCAACACCTCCTCCTCAGTGATCATCCCCTCCATGCCCATACGATCCACATCACTAATTCTCGAGACAATACCCTCTAGGACTATTCCACGCGCTACTCAATCACAGTCCACCTGACATAACTTCTCCCGGAACCAAACATCCGCATATCCACCGATACCCTCCATTGTTCGCAATAGCTGGCCCATCCGGTACCCACCTAAATCTCTATCGACTTTCATAGACATAATTGTCATGTCTCTCCTGCAGCACCTAAATTTGCGGAACACATACGCATACGCTGAGGCATTATCGCCCCACAGTACATCAACCCCACTGTATTCAAATGGCATGACATGCTTCCTCCTGAATCTCCCGAAACCGTTTGTGTAAGGCTGCAATCTCCTCCTGTGGATACCCACCCCTTTCATCTCCATAGCATGCCCTCAAAATCCCCTCCAAATATTTTTGCATGCCAAACTCTCAATCGTGCCGATTTCCTCCCCATCCCTGTATAAAAATCATGAATCGCTACTTTACCTCTCCCATTCCAACACCCAACAATGTCCTCAACAACCCGACCCTCCTCCACCACTCCGAGAAAACCCCACAATGATCCGGGCCTTGCAACAATCTAGTGTTCAGCTTCCAATAACTAGAATACATACATACCGCACCTTCCCATGATAAACAAGCCAACATGCCCCCCTGTGATCTGAAAATCCAACATCCACACAAGTCACATTCCCCACCTTCACATCCCCTGACACATATATTCTATCTAATCTAGCAGCGTAGCCTCTCCTGACATAAGTATGTTCTACAAAACACCGCCTCCCTCCCCAACACCCCTCAACACACCCAATAAACATCCCGCTCCTCTTGGCTCTACATCCCTTTTACGGATTACACAATTCCAGTCACAAGCAACAACTGATATTATCGGTAATCCTCACAGAAAATTAACCAACTCATTATGAACAAAATCTTCCTTAACACGACCACTATTTGCAGCAGGCATGTAAACCCTGATAAAACATACCTGAATATCCCCCCAAAACCCATCAACTCGAACAATCCTACCCTTCCCTCTCTTCCCAAGACATTAACATAAAAAGGCTGGTTTCCCTGATCCCAACAATAACCCCCTTTGAAATTCACTGCACTTCCCGTATACGTGACAAAATCATTCAGACTCAAGTCCATTCCACACCTAAAATTATGCTCCTGAAAGCAGCATACATCAACTCGCAGTCGTCTCAAAGTCACTTCTACCCACCTCTTCTTAACCTCCGCATGGAGGCCATTAACTTTCATATGCAAAAACATGAAAAGTATAACGGGGTTTTTCCTCTCTGCTTCTGCACCCTATGCCTTCCTGATGGGACAGTACCACCAAGTGCACAACTCCCTTTCCCTAAACCTCCATTCCTTCCTAACAATGCCCCTTTCTCACCCTTTGCCACTTCTGCCCAGGCCTTTTTACCAGACCTCTGACCAGGCATTAAAACATCATCGCCGGGCACCTCACTAGGCCATTTATGGGATGTACCTGTGCAAAACATTACATCATCCCCTTCAACCTGATGCACCTTGACCTCCGTTATTACATTTGATAACCGGGAAGGCGCATTGATCTCAACACTATCAACACATCCGAGTCGTAACTCATCCGCCTCAGTCACCACCTCCGCAGTCAACATGTCAACCGTCGTTGGACTATCAAGCATCCTTTGAAGGTCCTCTAAAGTAGGATCCACCAATCCCACCTCATCGTCGACAACATCCCCGTCAGACTTATTCTGCTCCGTCTCCTGAGTCGGGGCCTGCGTATCCATAGATAAAGTCTGCATGAACACCTCTTCCTCAGGAACTTTGTCGCTCCATTTCCCAGTGGCCGTCTCAACTCCGGTAGCCTCTGACACTTCCAGCTCCACCAGCAGTACCAATCCCTCCAGCACCTCCCGAGCAGCAACAGCTGTTTGATCTTCTGAGGCCCATTGTGGCAGGTCCCATCGTTTCTCACACATCACTGTTATATGTCCTGGGGGCCCTCAGAGCCGACAGGTGCATATCTGCCCAGGGTACGTAACGTATACCTGAGTCTTGAAGGCTTCCATTAACACATACGATGGAATCTGCCATTGCAGAGTCATTTTAAGGACAAAAGAGCCCTCCGGCATCCTGGTATACACACCCTGGGCCCAACGCCCCACAGTAGCTGCATGGATAACTCCAAACTGTCCAAAAACCTTCCGCACATCCACTTCATCGGCCTCAAATGGAGTATTCCGAATTCTAATCCATGTGTAATGCATAGATACATCTCAAAGACATACTTCCAAGCCCGTTTGGACCACAATCCTCCTTTCCTGATACTTATCCACAATCGCTTCGTAGGCACCAGTGCTGGAAAACTTGACAAAGATCCTCACGGCCACATTAAGGGAAATCCCGTATAGATCAGCAACCAGGATCCTGTAAGTGTCCCTAATTATCAAGGGCAGCAGCACATCAGCCATACTTGGGTAAACAACTCCCTGCAAGAGCTCAACACAAACGGTGTTTACACGTCACCTGTAACTGGCAGCCATCTTGCAAACAACAATGTTGTACGGAACTGCCACTAGGGAACCCAGAAAACACACCCTTCCACCGCTAAGGTTGGTCTGTGACTGATTATCATAAGATGAAATAAATCAGATTTATTTATTACCAATCATAAAACTGTAAGTGATTATGAAAAAAGCTTTAATGTTATCTGCATGTCACCATTACACCTACATGTCACCATCTTACCACAGCTACATGTCACCATCTTACCACAGCTACATGTCACCATCTTACCACAGCTACATGTCACCATCTTACCACAGCTACATGTCACCATCTTACCACAGCTACATATCACCATCTTACCACAACTACATGTCACCATTTTACCACAACTACATGTCACCATCTTACCACAGCTACATGTCACCATCTTACTACAGCTACATGTCATCGTCTTACTACAGCTACATGTCACCATCTTACTACAGCTACATGTCACCATCTTACTACAGCTACATGTCACCATCTTACTACAGCTACATGTCACCATCTTACCACAGCTACATGTCACCATCTTACTACAGCTACATGTCATCGTCTTACCACAGCTACATGTCACCATCTTACTACAGCTACATGTCATCATCTTACTACATCTACATGTCATCGTCTTACTACAGCTACATGTCACCATCTTACTACAGCTACATGTCACCATCTTACTACAGCTACATGTCACCATCTTACTACAGCTACATGTCATCGTCTTACCACAGCTACATGTCACCATCTTACTACAGCTACATGTCATCATCTTACTACAGCTACATGTCATCGTCTTACTACAGCTACATGTCATCGTCTTACCACAGCTACATGTCATCGTCTTACTACAGCTACATGTCATCGTCTTACCACAGCTACATGTCACCATCTTACTACAGCTACATGTCACCATCTTACCACAGCTACATGTCATCGTCTTACCACAGCTACATGTCACCATCTTACCACAGCTACATGTCATCGTCTTACTACAGCTACATGTCACCATCTTACAACAACTACATGTCACCATCTTACCACAGCTACATGTCACCATCTTACTACAGCTACATGTCACCATCTTACTACAGCTACATGTCACCATCTTACTACAGCTACATGTCACCCTCTTATGACTGCTACACGTCACCATTTTATCCCAAACTACTGTACATGTCACTATTTTAGTAATTCCCTCTCAGTTACCTCAACAGAATTTATAAGTGTCTGTGTAATTACGTATTTCTAATTATCTTTTTTGTATTTTTTTTTATATTTTATTTAAGACATACAATACATCAAAGATAAATATATAAAAATCACACATATCAGAACTCAGCTGTGAAGCTAATCTACTATACCCAAACAACACACCACCACACATCGGAGGGTGGAAAGGACCCCTCCGTTTTCCCCCACCCATACAAATACACTGACCGACAGGTTCAGCAAACAAATATGTTAACAATAATGAGATTGATACAGTATATATACAATAACATTCCAGGCATCTTTTCATTGTTCGTTGTAGTTTATGTAAAACATTGTTGTACAAGAAAATACAAGTACATATATATATATATATATATATCTGAAACACATTATCTCATCCACATTTTGATGGTAATCAACTGTGACCTAAGCACACACTTCCGCACATCTAAGGGTGCCAATCTACCCCTAACCCCCACCCCACCCTGCTTCTACATTATACCCAATATGTTGAACAACTCCTTATTAATGGCAACATACCAGAAAACGAAGGCATGCAAGTATATACAACTGTCCAATATCCTGCCTTCCACTTACAGTGTAACGGCAGGAACCAACCAGGTTATACACAGACATAATAGAACAAACATCCAGATAATATAAGAACAACAAGTATAAAGCCTGGGGCAGTGACTCCAGGAACAACAGTGGTGCCAACCCACACAGAGGGTCGAACATCCGCACGAGTAGCCCCTCTACCCACAATCACACCATGAACGCACCTTTAGAACATGCAGGCGTAGGTAGCATCCACAATGGGCACACCTCAGCCCTCACCACATCCGCACATGGTGCTCACACAAGACACCTCCGGCGACCTTAGCCATAAATGTGCCATCGAGCGGCACACACACACACCTCTAACCCCCCCTCCCAACTAACGCCCTATTTACACACCAACCACCACACACATACTACCTCACTGCTCACCTCACGTACCATAGGAGGTGAGCCCATTTCAACCCCTGATAACCCACCCCACCCTCACCATTCGTACGTCACCCCTTTATTTTACAATGCCAGTAATTCCCCTACCATGAGAGCTCTATAACCCTCCGAAAAACAACCCCTTATCTGGTCCCACAGACCTCCCGATTCCTACAGAGCGTTCTATAGAACGTCGCTGCTAAAACCATTTTCCTCACCTCCTAATCCCCCTGCCCCCGCATACCCCACGAAATGTACACAAAATCCACGATGATATACACAAGTGCCCTTGCAACTCTCTCCTCTACCCTCCCCCCCACATCAAGACTTAGCTCCCTCAGGACCAACACCCCTCTTCCTCCCACCCACGTCACCATCCTACTGATATGCGGTTTTCTCCCCCACATACCCAATGCCACTCCCCATCAACAACCCTTCTATCTTTCAGGATCGCTCCTGTTGACAAAATACCAAGCAGGAAGCGATGCATGACCTCCAGAGCCCGAGGACGTAACCTCAACTTGCCAAACCGACGCCATATATCCCCCAAGCATACAAGGGGAAAATCCCCACCGCTCTTGCCACGACTTTGCCCATGAACATACAACACAAAACTGCCACCTTGACCTTCCCTGGCTCCCCTACCAACGCCAATGCTCGTAACACCAACTCACACTCTCCCAACTCTGCACGCCCATACATTCGCCGCAGCTGATCTTGCAACCTACCTATCTGCCCTCTATAAAACCCTCCCATGCGGATCTTCTCCCTCCAAATAAACACACATTCTACCCGCTGACGCAGGTCCATTAACCCTAATCCCCCCTTACGCACCGGCAACATCACGACCTCTCTATGTAACCAATCACACCCCAAACCCAAAAGAAATTTAAACACCCATTTCAGAATGTGCGTGATGGCCAACCCCATCAACGGGTACACCGCCGCCATGTACCAGACTTTGCTGAACAGTAATACATTAACTACAATAGATCGCTGCAAGAGACACATTGTGTGGCCGCAACGCCCCCAAACGGTTCTCTACCCATTCCACCATCCACAGTGATTTCGCCTCCCTCAGGTCCCCACTCCACCCTCTCCTTCCATGCCCCCAGTCCCATGATTGTCGATTTCTTGGTGTTCACTGCCATACCCGTTGCACCCTCAAAACTGCAGACTACCTCCCCTATCTCCACCAAACACAACCCCTCCTTCACCAAAACAGTCATCTCATCAACATATCCCACCAACCTGGGACATGGCCACCCTTCCCCTGAACCTTCCCTCCTGCATATACGATCCTCAACCAATCTATAAAATGGAACCTGCACGCATGCAAACAGGAGCTGAGACATCAGACACCCCTGTCACAGACCCCTCCCCATGCATACCGCCTCCCCCACATGCCCATTGATCTGCACCTGGGCCCACGCCCCCTATACAATGTCTCTACCCACTGCATGATTTCCTCCTCGAAACCCTGTCGGAGGAGGATGGCTCTCAACGCCCCCCCTCTCCACTCGATCATACGCCCCCTGCCAATCCAATGCTAACAATCCCCCCCTCTTCCCCCCTTCCAAGTCCTCTACAAATTCCCTGATTATCCCATGCCCCATGACCATCGACCTACCCGGCAACCCAAATTGACTTTCAGACACAACCCTCCCCACCACACATTTGATACGGTTTCCAAACTGGTGCTGCATACTCCAGTATGGGCCTGACGTATATGGTGTACAGATTCTTGAACGATTACTTAGTGAGGTACTGGAACGCTATTCTTAGGTTTGCCAGCCGCCCGTATCCTGCAGCAGTTATCTGATTGATGTGTGCCTCAGGAGATGTGCTCGGTATTATACTCACCCCAAGATCTTTTTCTTTGTGTGAGGTTTTCAGTCTTTGGCCACATAGACTATACTCTGTCTGCGGTTTTCTTTGCCCTTCCCCAATCTTCATGACTTTGCATTTGGCAGGTTTAAATTCAAGGAACCAGTTACTGGACCAGGCTTGTAGCCTGTTCAGGTCTCTTTGTAGTCCTGCCTGATCCTCGACTGATTTAATTCTTCTCATTAACTTCACATCATCTGCAAACAGGGACACTTTTGAGTCTAGTCTATCCCTTCCATCATGTCATTCACATATACCAAAAACAGCACAGGTCCTAGGACTGACCCCTGTGGAACCCCACTCGTCACAGGTGCCCACACTGACACCTCGTCACGTACCATGACTCGTTGTTGCCTCCCTGTCAGATATTCTCTGATTCATTGCAGTGCCTTTCCTGTTACGTGTGCCTGATCCTCTAGCTTTTGCATTCTCTTGTGAGGAACTGTGTCGAACGCCTTCTTGCAGTCCAAGAAAACGCAGGCTACCCACCCCTCTCTCTCGTGTCTTACTTCTGTTACCTCTTCATAAAACTCCATTAGGTTTGTTTGTGTGTGTGTGTGTGTGTGTGTGTGTGTGTGTTAGTTACCATTTTGTCCTAGGCACATATCGATTAGACACTAGGCCTGTTGTATGTGTGTGTGTGTGTGTGTGTTGAAGGGGGTTCTCGGAGATGGTTCAGTACATACACTACTGACAGCTCGGTCATGCTACGTATGGCGTCTCGACATACAATACAACTCTATAGGCTGAACAGGCAGGTGGCTCTGGGCTGATTCTATACAATAGCAAACACATATAACTTAGAACTAATCACAGAATTGATAATAGGATTTAATCAACTGAATGGATACTAATATAATGGATCTTACTGTAATGGGTCTTATTGTAATGGGTCTTATTGTAATGGGTCCTATTGTAATGCATTACAAATTATAGTATATATATACAAGGGATAAAATTGATCGATCGCATTCATGCACTCTACGGACTCCGAGAAAGAATATATTTACAAAGAAGAAACTTTTAAACAGAAAAGATAGACCTGGCGCACACAAGTCACACTGTTAAATCTCAGAATTCGGAGGGAACGTGAACACAAAAAAATTCTGGATACTGATCATCTGATAACAAAACACACAGTCGACAACTTCGATTAACTTAATCATCTAATTATACAGGCTATGTACATTTAACCCCAATTCTGCTAGGGTAAGGTCTACATATGCAGAATGGTTATCATCTCTGGGTGGATCTAAATCTGTGTGTGTGTGTGTGTGTGTGTGTGTGTGTGTGTGTGGTGTGTGTGTGTGTGTGTGTGTGTGTGTGTGTGTGTGCGCGTGTGTGCGTGTGCGTGTGTGTGTGAGTGTGTGTGTGTGCGTGTGTGTGTGTGTGTGCGTGTGTGTGCGTGTGTGCGTGTGTGTGTGTGTGTGTGTGTGTGTGTGTGTGCAGTGTACTCTTTTATAAGTACTCGCCTATATGTAGCTGCAGGGGTCGAGTCTCAGCTCCTGATCTCTTCTCTTCGCTGCTCGTTACTTGGTTGACTCTCCTGGTTTCGAGAGCATTATCGTACTGTACTCACCTAGTTGTGGTTGCAGGGGTCGAGACATAACTCCTGGCCCCGCCTCTTCACTGGCCGCTACTGGGTCACTCTCGTAGCGGCCAGTGAAGAGGCGGGGCCAGGAGCTGTGTCTCCACAACTAGGTGAGTACAGTACGATAATGCTCTCGAAGCCAGGAGAGTCAACCAAGTAACGACCAGCGAAGAGAAGGGATCAGGAGCTGAGACTCGACCCCTGTGTGTCGGTGTGTGTGTGTTTATTTTCATTCGTATGTGTGTATGAACTGTGTTCGTATGTGTTTGGTTTGTGTATTAGAGTAAAGGCAGAAGCTGCCAGCAAGTGATTATTACATTGAAATGTTAATAGAGACTATACTTCCATTTCCTAATCATTATTGTAAGCTCCGGCATATTATCTACCTACAGGTCTCTATCAAATTGCTTGATGGCCAGCACTTACAGAACTATCAGCTCCATGTTAAAGGAAACAAATGAGTAGACATAAAAAAGAAAATTGTATATGTCGACCTCCACCTGAGGTCCTCTTCAGCAGAATCTGCTGAAGAGGACGCCAGATGGATGGCGAAATGTACAAACAATAATAATTAATGCGTTTATTAAAGTATACATGTGGGTTTTCATGTGTGCATGTGTGTGTGTGTTACCATTTTGTCCTAGGCACATGTCGATTAGACACTAGGCCTGTTATATGTGTGTGTGTGTGTGTGTGTGTGTGTGTGTGTGTGTGTGTGTGTGTGTGTGTGTGTGTGTGTGTGTGTAAGGAAACACTTCGAAATGTTTCCGCCCTGCCGGGAATTGTACCCGGGCCCTCTGTGCGTGAAGCGAGACCTTTAGCTATCAAGCCACCGGGGCTGTGTATGTGTGTGTGTGTGTGTGCATTGTATGTTGAGTCAGTACATTACATACTCATGGGAACTGGTCGTCCGTCAGGCCAGTACCACACGCCTTCTTCAACCACATCAGACCCCGCCAGCCAGAACGAATCATTACTCATACCTGCAAGAGATCATTTTTCACACAACTGTTAAGATTTAAGTATATCCTGATAATATAAATGCAGTCTTTGTTATAAATTAGATTTTTTAACTTTAGTGGTTCTCAGTTAACATACATACACGTACGCCAACACTCACAGCATGAGCGAGTCACAACTTTAGTGCTCTGTGAATATAAGTAAATTTATTTATTAAAGTAAAGTAAATTTTATTTCATTGCAGATTACAAAGGTATTGGTAGTTACAATGTAAATTGAGTGCAAGGAGAGCCACTGACATGCCATGGCATTAGGGGCAGGTTAATCTAGTAACTTAAAGACTATGTACTTAATATTAGAGAAATTTATTGAGTTTATTCTAGTTAAAAAAAAATTTCAAATTACAATATGATGAAATTTTACTGTTAAAATTATTAAATGATGATATTAGATTGTTACAGGTGTTTAGATTCTCGAATGGTAATATGGAATTGAGATTATCTTAAGGAAAATAACATTGAGCATTTTTGACATTAACTTATAATATGAGTATTTAGTTTTGGGTGAGTAGGGGGTAACATAATAGTAACATATTAGTAAAAATTGAGATTATCGTATAGGAAAGTAATATTGAGCATTTTTCAAAGTAGTTTATAGTATGATTATTTAGTTTTGGGTGAGTAGGTGGTTTTTGAGTTGAGTCTTAAATTGATTTTCAGACAAAATTATCTTAATATTTACTGGTAATGAATTCCAGATTCTGGGGCCCTTTATGTGCATAGAATTTTTACATAGGTTGATATGAACACGGGGTATATAAAAAAATGATCTGTGTCTTGTGTTGTGGTCATGGGTCCTATTAAAGTTGGTGAGGAAAATTTTGAGCGGAGGGTTTATATTAGAGTGTAAAGTTTTATATATGTAGTAGGCACAAGAATAAGTATGAATGTTCTTTACGGTGAGTAGTTTTAGACTTTTGAATATTAGTGGAGTATGCTGTCTAGAGTGGGAATTTGTTATCATTCTGACTGCAGCCTTTTGTTGTGTTATGAGTGGTCTAAGGTGATTTAATGTTGTTGATCCCCATGCACAGATTCCATAGGTGAGATAAGGGTAGATAAGTGAATGATATAGTGCAAGGAGAGCTGATTGTGGCACATAATAGCGTATCTTTGATAATATGCCTACCGTCTTTGAGATTTTCTTGGAAATTTGTTGTATGTGTGTTTGGAATTTAAGGCTACTGTCAAGGTGGATTCCTAGGAATTTTCCCTCTGTGAGTCTTGTGATGGGTGTACCATTGAGTGTTATGTTAAGTGGAACATTTGTGGCTTTGCTTCCAAACTGTATGAAGTAGGTCTTGTCAGTATTGAGAGTAAGCTTGTTAGTCGTCACCCATGTTGATATTTTCTGTAATTCGGCATTAACAGTGTTGGCCAGTATAACTGGATTTGGGTGAGAGAAGACATATGTTGTGTCATCTGCAAATAAAATGGTTTTGAGTAGTTGTGATGCATTCGGTAGGTCATTTATGTAAATGAGGAATAGGAGTGGCCCCAGGACACTTCCTTGAGGGACTCCGACTGTAATTTGTTGTGTGGAAGTGTTCGCTCCATTTGTGTACACGTATTGGCTTCTGTTGCTAAGGTATGACTTTAGGTAGTTGAGTGGGTGCCCCCTAATACCATAGTGTGCTAATTTTGTGAGCAGTAAATCATGGTCGACTGTATCAAAAGCTTTGTGTAGATCAATGAAGATTCTCAGTGGGACTTCTTTCTTCTCAAGTGCGGTGTATATTAACTCCAACATGTGCATAATAGCATCGTTTGTGCTCTTGTTTGTCCTGAATCCAAATTGACAAGGGTTGAGTACATTGTGTGAAACGAGGTAGGAATAGATTTGTCTATGAATTAATTTTTCGAAGATTTTAGAAAACAGTGGTAAATTAGAAATTGGTCTATAATTATTCAAGTCTGTTTGATCACCTCCTTTGTGGATCGGGGTGACCCTAGCTATTTTGAGAATTGATGGAAAGGCAGAGGCTTCAATGGATTTATTGAATAGTGTTGCTATAATTGGTGACAGTACCTGTGAAGCTTTTTTGTACATAAAAGTTGGTAAGCTGTTTATGTCTCCTGCCTTGTTTTTAAGGGTGTTGATTATGAACAAGATTTCAAATGGGTTGGTAGGAGCTAGGAATAGAGTATTAGGGTAGGTGTTTGTGAGGTAGTCTGTTGGACGGGTGTTTGAGCTTGGGATTTTAGTCGCTAGATTCTTTCCTATGGTGGAGATGAAAACATTAAGTCTGTTTGCTGTCTCAGTAGGTGAGAGTAGGGGTTCATCTGCTTTTGATAATTTGATGGTGTTGTTTTTCGCTATTTCCTAGAATTGCAGATAGGTCTTCCAGTTCTTTTTCATATCACCTTTTATGTTCTTTAATCTGTTCTCATAATACAATTTTTTTTATCTTCTTATCAGGCTGGTAAGGATTGATGAGTAGCGTTTGGATTGTTCTCTGGTTATTAGACCCCTTCTGTATTTTTTTTCATATTGGTGCCTTTTGTTAATGGATTTAAGGATGCTGGGTGTTAGCCAGGGATTGTTAAGTCTCTTAGCTGTGATCTGTTTAGTTTTTTTAGGGCAATGTTTGTTATAGAGATGGTGGATTTTGTTAAGGAAATTCTTGATGCATTCATTAGTATCTGTATATGTTTCTAACTCATTATGCCAGTCAATGTTAATCATAGCTGTTATAAAGTTATTTACAGCTACTCGTTATGTAGTCTGAAGGTAACTTTTGAAATATCTAGGGGCAATTTATCAAGATTGGTTATGAGAAAGGTCGGATAGTGGTCTGTGGTGTTGTCTGTGATTATGTCTGATTTTAGAGGGGATATAGTATTAGTCCAGATGTATTCTAGTAATGAGGTACGAGTCTCGGAGATTCTTGTAGGTTTTGATATTGTTGGTAGTAACAAGCAGTTGCTCATAGTGTTTGTGAATTCTGTTACTTGTGGGTCCTGGTCATGTAGGAGATTTATATTGAAATCTCCTGTGAACAGCAAATGGTCTTTGTTCATGTGTGCATCAGTTATCAGGTTTCCTAGTTTTTCACTAAAATGGTGAATGTTTGACTGTGGTAATCTGTAGATGTTTATCACTGTGAGGGGTTTTTGCAGGTCTTTTGATTTAAATTTAGCTATAATATATGCTCCATGCTCATCCCTTATGCAAGAGTTATTGATACATTCAAGTTGATCTGAGTAATATATAGCTATTCCACCCCCTCGCTGATCTGTCCTACAGTTGTGAATGGCTGTGTAACCTGGGATGGCATAGACATCTGTAGTATCAGGCTTTAGCCAGGTCTCAGTGAGTGTGATGATTGACATATTGGTCTGGAGGGATTGTAGTAGTGCTGTGTGGTCATCATAATATTTGCTCAAAGATCTAACATTGTAATTGAAGATACTGTAGTTATGTTATTGTTGGCTCTGAGTAATGTCTTTGCTTGATCTGCTGTGTAATAGTTGCAGTTGCTGTTGGAATCATGTAAGTCATTTAATAATAGGTTGATATCAGGCTCAATTCCTGTAATCATAAGATTTGATGTGATTCTATAACTAGATCTAAGAACAATGGATAATACTAAACTTAATAATATGGTACTAGATTAAATTCTTTGTAACTATTGGATTATTACAAATTTTTAATAATTGTTCACAGAGATATAAGATATTTGACAGAGTTCTTAGTTAATTTATACAAATGCAATTAATTGAACTATGGTAGTTATTCTAAAGCTAGGAATAAAGGAGCTAGGGAAAATAATAGCAAACAATGAAAGTAAAGTAATTTAGTACCTGAGTTAGCACCTTAATTATTATAATAAAAAAAAAAAAAATTTCTTGTTGATTCGCCGGGACTCTCCCGGCCCGGGCCTTGTCCAAGCGGTGGCCCGGCCTTGGTTCCCTTTCTCGAGAGTATCTCAGACTAACGTCTGCCGTGGGAGGAGGTACGTGGGACCTCCTCATCTGTGGGACCAACGGTCCCCAGGCCTAGCCACAGTCCCCGCCCTCACGGGGCTCGTAGGGAGAAGCTAGGCCCATCTTTGGTCTGCCATCTACCCCGCCCCAGGGGAGCTAAAGGGAATAGCAGTCTTGTGAGCCGCAGGTGAAAGCAAGCTCTGGCTCAGGCACCTACCCTGCCCTAGAAGGGCTAGGCATGGTGTCGATCAATAAAAATTAATATAAGAACTGTGGCAGTTAGATATTTTTTTAAAAATAAAAAACTAGGGAATATAAATGTAAACAATGAGAGTAAACACTTTAGGGAATATAATAATAAACAAAAAGAGTAAACACTTTAGCACCAGAATTAGCACCTTAATTATCTTTTAAAGCTTCAAGTAAAAGAGTTATTGGATGAAAGGCAGTACTAGGTATTGATAAGGTATTTATAAGTGTTTTTGAGGGTTACCCAAGGTTACTGCAGGAATCATTAATTGTGTCAGGGTAGCGAACAACCCCTGAAGTAGTTAACAAGTTGCCCTGAGCCACATAAGTGTGGGGAGAGCCACAATTTTATAAGTGAACTTGAAAGTGATATTAGCGGCGCAAGTCAGAGACGGCAGCCTAGTGTAACGCAGGCGTTGTTGTCATTATATTATATTATATATAGAGAAGAAAGAAGGTGGAGACACGTCAGAACATCACAACGAGCTGGACAATCTGCCGGCTGCATCGCAAGTATTTCACCTATGCGTGGTTTTCTGGGAGTCAGATGTTTGGTTTCCAGTTACTGCCAGCTGATTCGTGAATGGTCCACTCACCTTGTATGAAAAAGAATAGGCTAATAAGTACTAAACAACGAATAGTAATTGGTAATTTAAAACAGAACTAGGGTGGGCAAACAGGTGTAACAGTGCAAACAAGGCCAACGTAGTCCCCATTTTTAAAAAAGGAGACAGAAAAGAGGCACTAAACTATAGACCGGTGTCACTTACGTGTATAGTGTGCAAAGTCCTGGAGAAAATCATCAGGAAAAGAATGGTGGAACACCTTGAGCGGAACAGGATAATAAACACCAGACAGCACGGATTCCGGGAAGGCAAATCCTGTGTAACAAACCTCCTAGAGTTCTATGATAAAGTAACAGAGGTAAGGCAGGAGAGAGAAGGGTGGGTTGATTGCATTTTCCTGGACTGCAGGAAGGCCTTCGACACAGTTCCTCACATGAGATTAGTAAAGAAGTTGGAAGAACAAGCAGGTATAACAGGAAGGGCACTGGAATGGATCAGGGAATACCTCAAAGGGAGGTAACAACGGGTCATGGTGCGTGGTGAGGTATCACAGTGGGCGCCTGTGACGAGCGGTGTACCGCAGGGGTCAGTCCTAGGACCAGTGTTATTCCTGGTATATGTAAATGACATGACGGACGGGATAGAATCAGAAGTGTCTCTATTCGCGGATGATGTGAAAATAATGAGGAGAATCACATCGGAAGAGTACCAGGCAGGGCTGCAAACAGACCTGGACAAGCTCGACATCTGGTCTAGCAATTGGCTTCTTGAATTCAATCCCTCCAAATGCAAAGTCATGAGGATCGGAGAAGGGCAAAGAAGACCGCTGTCAGAGTACAAGCTAGGCGGACAAAGGCTACAAACCTCGGCAAAGGAGAAAGACCTTGGAGTGAGTATAACGCCAAGCACGTCTCCGGAGGCACACATCAACCAGATAACTGCGGCAGCATATGGGCGACTGGCAAACCTAAGATTAGCGTTCCGTTACCTTAACAAGGAATCGTTCAAGACACTGTATACCGTGTACGTCAGGCCCATACTAGAATATGCAGCACCAGTCTGGAACCCACACCTGGTCAAGCACGTAAAGAAACTAGAGAAAGTGCAAAGGTTTGCGACAAGGCTAGTTCCACAACTCAGGGGTCTGTCTTATGAAGAAAGATTGAGGGAAATAGGACTAACAACACTGGAGGAAAGAAGGGTCAGAGGAGACATGATAACGACATACAAAATACTGCGGGGAATTGACAAGGTAGACAGTGAAAGGATGTTTCAGAGAGGGAACACAGAAACAAGGGGACACAACTGGAAGCTGAAGACTCAGATGAGTCAAAGGGATGTCAGGAAGCATTTCTTCAGCCACAGAGTAGTCAGGAAGTGGAATAGTCTAGAGAAAGATATAGTGGAGGCAGGAACCATACATAGTTTTAAGACAAGGTATGATAAAGCTCATGGAGCAGGGAGAGCAGAGACCCAGTAGCAGACAGCGAAGAGGCGGGGCCAGGAGCTGAGTCTCGACCCCTGCAACCACAATTAGGTGAGTACAATTAGGTGAGTACACACCTAAATATAAACTTCTAACCACTACTTTTTACATGCTCAATAAACCCACACTCAAAATATCGAACACATACTCCCACACACACACACATGCCCACACACACACATAGGCCAACATCCACAAATTCCTTACACACATAGACCCACACATTCCTCACACACACACTCTCCAACCCCCTCTCTCTCCCTCCCCAGGTCCCCCCTCTCTCCCTCCCCTGTTCCCTCCTCTCTCTCTCTCTCTCTCTCTCTCTCTCTCTCTCTCTCTCTCTCTTCCTCCTCCTTTCTCTCTCCCCCTCCTCTCCTTCTTTCCCTTCCTTTATTTCTCCCTCTCTCCCTCCGACTCTGTCCCTCTTCCCTTCACTCTTTCCCCTGTGATAATCCCTCCCCTCTATCTCCCCTTATTCGCTCCTCTTTCCCCCTCCACATCTTTGTCCCCCTTCGCCACTGTATCCCTTCCCCCTCTCTCTCTCCTTCTCCCTATCTCCCTTCCCCCTCTCTCCTTCCCTCTGCTCCACACACACACACACACACACACACACACACACGCCCCGATGGCATGGTAGCTAGCGCCTTTGCTTCACGCACGGAGGGCCCGGGTTCAATTCCCGGCGGGGCCGAAACATTTCGAAGTGTTTTGTTACACACACACATACAACAGGCTTAGTGTCTAATCGACATGTGCCTATGACAAAATGGTAACTAACTAACTAACTAACACACTCCTCCTGTGGAGGAGGAAGAGAGAGAGACAAGAGGGAACAGAGGAGGGAGAGAAGAGGACCTTGGGAGGGAGAGAGGGGGAGAGAGTTTGGCAGAGAGTTTAGGGGAGAGTGTGTATGTGAGGAATATGTGGGTGTGGTGGGTCTATGTGTGTAAGGAGCGTAACAGGAGTTTGCATACTATACACTGACGTGTATAGTATGCAAAGTCATGGAGAAGATTATCAGGAGAGTGATAGAACACCTGGAATGGAACAAGATTATAAACGACAACCAGCACGGATTCATGGAAGGCAAATCCTGTGTCACAAACTTTCTGGAGTTTTATGACAAGGTAACAAGAGTAAGACACGAGAGAAAGAGGGGTGGGGTGATTGCATTTTCTTGGACTGCAAGAAGGACGTCGACACAGTTCCTCACAGGAGATTAGTGCTGAAGCTAGAGGATCAGGCACGTATAACAGGAAGGGCACTGCAATGGATCAGAGAATACCTGAAAGGGAGGCAACAACGAGTTAAGGTACGAGATGAGGTATCACAATGGGCGCCTGTGACAAGCGGGGTTCCACAGGGGTCAGTCCTAGGACCAGTGCTGTTCTTGGTATATGTGAACCACATGACGGAAGTGTTCCTGTTTGCAGACGATATGAAGTTAATGAGAAGAATCAAATCAGATGAGGATCAGGCAGGACTACAAAGTGACCTGGACAGGCTGGACACCTAGTCCAGCAACTGGCTCCTCGAATTTAACCCCGCCATATGCAAAGTCATGAAGATCGGGGAAGGGCAAAAAAGGCAGCAGACAGAGTATAGGCTAGGTGGCCAAAGACTGCAAACCTCGCTCAAGGAGAAAGATCTTTGGGTGAGTATAATACCGAGCACATCTCCGGAAGCACACATCAGCCAGATAACTGCTGCAGCATATGGGCGCCTGGTAAACCTGAGAATACCATTCCGATACCTCAGTAAGGAATCGTTCAAGACACTGTACACCGTGTACGTCAGGCCCATACTGGAGTATGCAGCACCAGTTTGGAACCCAAACCTGGTCAGGCACGTCAAGAAATTAGAGAAAGTACAAAGGTTTGCAACAAAGCTAGTTCCAGAGCTAAGGGGAATGTCCTAAGAAGAACGGTTAAGAGAAATAAGCCTTACGACACTGGAGGACAGGAGGGTTATGGGAGACATGATAACAACATACAAAATACTGCGAAGAATAGATAAGGTGGACAGAGACAGGATGTTCCAGAGATGGGACACAGACACATGGGGTCACAATTGGAAGTTGAGGACTCAGATGAGTCAAAGGGATGTTAGGAAGTATTTCTTCAGTCACAGAGTTGTCAGGAAGTGGAATAGTCTGACAAGTGAGGTAGTGGAGGCAGGAACCATACATAGCTTTAAGAGGAGGTATGATAACGCTCATGGAGCAGGGAGAGAGAGGACCTAGTAGCAGTCAGTGAAGAGGTGGGGTTAGGAGCCGAGTCTCGACCCCTGCAACAACAATTAGGTGAGTACAATTTGGTGAATTAGGTGAGTACACACACACACATACAACAGGCCTAGTGTCTAATCAACATGTGCCTAGGACAAAATGGTAACACACACACACACACACACACACACACACACACACACAACAAGCCTAGTGTCTAATCGACATGTGCCTAGGACAAAATGGTAACTAACACACACACACACACACACACACACATACAACAGGCCTAGTGTCTAATCGACATGTGCCTTGGACAAATGGTAACTAACACACACACACACACTTATACACACACGCACACTCACACACACACAACACACTCATCCACACACACACGCGCACGCATATAAAACAGACCTAGTGTCTAATCGACATGTGTCTAGGACAGAATGGTAACTAACACACACATGATAACGACATACAAAATACTGCGAGGAATAGATAAGGTGGACAGAGACAGGATGTTCCAGAGATTGGACACAGAAACAAGGGGTCACAATTGGAAGTTGAAAACTCAGATGAGTCAAAGGGATGTTAGGAAGTATTTCTTCAGTCATAGAGTTGTCAGGAAGTGGAACAGTCTGGGAAGTGATTTAGTGGAGGCAGGATCCATACATAGCTTTAAGTCGAGGTATGATAAAGCTCATGGAGCTGGGGGAGAAAGGACCTAGTAACGATCAGTGAAGAGGCGGGGCCAGGAGCTGAGTATCGACTCCTGCAACCACAAATATATGAGTACAAACAGGTAAGTACACACTCACTCACGAACACACATCAATAACAACCACATGAAAACACATTAGTTTTTCTTTCTGTGGTGAAAAAAAAAAAATGGGTTGCCAAAGAGCAGGACGGAGAACCAGGGGACTGGTGGATGAATATGGGAGGGAAGATTGGGTGGCAGAGTTCACGAAAATGGAGGAAGAGTGGTAAAGGAAGCTAGAAGTGCTTAGCAAGAAAATGGAAAAGAGGATAGCTGCAGAGAGCAGGAAATAGGAGCTACAAAACATTGCAGCAGAATCTATAATACAGACCTTAGAGGAACTAAAAAATCCTAAACAGTACAGCATGACATCAGGAACTACTACATCAGTCTCAGACGAGGGGACTGTAGGGAACAAAGGAGCTATACTGTATGTGGAGGCCCCATCAGACCACCGTAGAGCCCGGGAAAAGACGAGGAGCACACCTGGAACAAATGAGAGGAAAAAAGCAAATGAAAGAGCTAAACTATATGCAGAGGTCCTAACAGACCACAGCAGTGCCCAGGAAAAGCTAAGAAGGAAAAATGACAGACCACTGAGCACAGGGACATCAGCTAGAGAAGAGATTGCAAGAAGAAACACTGCAATGGAGGCAACTAAATCGTCTCAAGGGATGCAAATGGAAATGCAGTGGGAGGACGAAAGGAAGAGGTCAGTTTTTGTTTATGGGCTCCAGGAAGTTAAAGGGGAAACTTATGAAGCAAGAAGACAGGAGAAAAAAGCGATTGAAAGTATCATGAAAGCAATAGGAGAGGACGACACTACCCACTTGACAAATTTTCTGAAAATAGAGTGGTTTGCAAGAGGAAAAAACAGGCCAGTCAAACGGATTTTGAAGAAAGAATCAGCTCGAAACAGGATTCTGAAGGAGAAAGCATGACTAAGGGACATACTGAGGTACAAGAGGGTGTACCTCGACCCTAACAAAATACAAGAAGAAAGGCAGAAACTGTAAGAGAGGGTACAAAGACACAAGGATGAACGAGAGACAAAGACGGAGATGAGTAGAAGAACCCGGACTCAGGAGGAAGAGCAAATACAACCTCACTCATATAAATTAGACACATGTGCAACACTTGGGTATCTTTAATGAGGAAACATTTCACTACACAGTGGCTTCATCAGTCCATACAAAGAAAAATGGTGAAGAACAGGAGTTTGAGGTAATCAGTTCCTCAGCCTAGAGTCGATGTAATCAGTCCATCAATCTTGAAAAGAATACAGCATATGTGCAAAGTGGCTTATATACTGTATACAGGTGAGGTGTAGCAGTCGTAGGTGGTATCACATTTGACAAATTCTTCACTTTGCCCCAAAGGTTAGGCAAAGTGAAGAATTCCCTGTATTAGGATCCCAAGATGTTGCTGTGTCTGACAGGAATGTAGACAAATGGTTCAGGGAACCGACAAGTTGATAAATTGGTCACATGTGCAACACTTGGGTTGCACATGGCTGCACCTCACCTGTCTAGAGTATATAAGCCACTTCTTCGCACATATGCTGTATTCTTTTCAAGATTGATGGACTGATTACATCGACTCAAGGCTGAGGGACTGATTACCTCAAACTACTCCTGTTCTTCTCCATTCATCTTTGCATGGACTGATGAAGCCACTGTCTGGCGAAACGTTTCCTCATTAAAGATACACAAGTGTTGCACATGTGTCTAATTTATCAATTCGTCGGTTCTCTGAACCATTTGTCTACAAACCTCACTCAGAACCACCCACAGAAGGACCTCAACTACGACAATCCCAATGCAACCAAACAATCTAAACTAAACCCCACACACTGTACTCTCTGCCCCCACCCCCTCACAACCTCCACCCCAACAGCAATCCCCCATAGTTCCCCGTCAGGTCTCCCACTCCCCCAACCCCAATGTTCTCCGCATACTACAATTTTAGAAAAGAAGTTGAAGGTTTGGTATACGAATGCAGAAGGAATAAGAAATAAATGGAGGAGTGACATGAAAGAATCTAGGTGACATCCTCAGACATAATAGCAATCACAGAAACGAAACTCACCAGGATGATAACAGACACAATCTTCTCACCCGGATATCAGATCCTGCGGATAGATAGAGGGAGCAGAGGGTGAGGAGGAGTTGCACTACTCATTAAAAACCGATGGGATTTGAGGAAACGGAAGAAATGGACGAAATTGGTGAAAGGGACTACATAGTAGGTACAATTCAGTCTGGGGGACATAAGGTAGTCATTGTAGTTATGTATAACCCGCCACAGAACTGCAGGAGGCCAAGAGAAGAATATGAAGAGCGCAACACAGCAATGTGAACACACTAGCTGAGGTGGCCAGAAGAGCTCACGCGGGTAGAGCAAAGTAACTAGTTATGGGGGATTTCAATCACAGAGAGATTGATTGGGAAAACCAGGAGCCACATGGGGAGTCCCGAAATATGGAGAGCCACGATGATGGATGTGGTACTGGAAAACCTCATGCATCAACATGTTAGCGACACTACCAGAGAGAGAGGGGAGGATGAACCAGCAAGACTGGACCTCTTGTTCGTTCATCCTTAGTAGCTCGGACATTGAGGAGATCACACATGAAAAGCCCCTTGATGCTAATGATCACGTGGTTCTGAGCTTAGAACAGTAGAGTTACAAATGGAGAGAGTAACAGGAGTAGGATGAGAAAAGCCAAACTACAAAAGGGAGGACTACACAGGTATGAGAAACTTCCTGCAAGACGTTCAGGAAAACCAGTAAAAGAAATAATAGACTACATAACAACAAAATGCAAGAAGGCATAGGAAAGGTTTGTTCCCAAGGGCAACATAAATAATGGGAAGACCAGAACGAGCCCTTGATTTACTTAAGGTGTTAAGAGGAAAAAACTAAGTGCACTAGAGAATGGAAAAAGAACAAGAGACAAAGAACCCAGGAAAAGAAAGATTAGCCGAAGAGCCAGAAACGAGTATGCTCAGATAAGGAGGAAGGCCCAGCGACAGTACAAAAACACAAAGCATCAAAATTCAAGTCTGACCCGAAGCTGTTGTATAGCCACATCAGGAGAAAGACAACAGTCAAGGACCAGGTAATCAAGCTGAGGAAAGAAGGTGGGGAGCTCACAAGAAACGACCAAGAAGTATGTGAGGATGTCAACATGAGATTTAAGGAAGTATTTACAGTGGAGACAGAAAGGACTCCGGGAAGTCAGAACAGGGGAGTACACCAACAAGGAATATACCAACAAGTGTTGGATGAAATACACACAATCAAGGAGGAGGTGAAGAAGCTGCTAAATGACCTTGATACCTCAAAGCAAGTGGGACTGGACAACATCTCTCTGTGGGTCCTTAGAGAGGGAGCTGAGATGCTGCGTGTGCCACTAACAACAATTTTCAACACATCTATTGAAACAGGGCAACTATCTGAGGTATGGAAGATATCAAACGTAATCTCCATTTTTAAGAAAGGAGGCAGACACGAAGCACTAAACTATAGACCAGTGTCACTGACGTGTATAGTATGCAAAGTCATGGAGAAGATGAGGAAGAGGAAAGTGGTAGAGCACCTGGAACGGAACAAGCTTATAAACGACAACCAGCACGGATTCATGGAAGGCAAATCCTGTGTCACAAACCTACTGGAGTTTTATGACAAGGTAACGGAAGAAATACACAAGAGAGAGAGGGGTGGGTAGATTGCATTTTCTTGGACTGCAAGAAGGCCTTTGACACAGTTTCTCACAAGAGATTAGTGCAAAAGCTAGAGGATCAGGCATATATAACAGGAAGGGCACTGCAATGGATCAAAGGATATCTGACAGGGAGGCAACAACGAGTCATGGTACGTGGCGAGGTATCAGAGTGGGCACCTGGGACAAGTGGGGTCAGTCCTAGGACCAGTGCTGTTTTTGGTATGCGTGAATGACATGACAGAAGGGATAGACTCAGAAGTGTCTGTTTACAGATGATGTGAAGTTAATGAGAATTAAATCGGATAAGGATCAGGCAGGATTACAAAGAGTGCATCCAAGACCATATCATAGTGATCCAGTAGTTGTGAGAAGCAGTAGCGACCTGCTCTGAGCCTATGTTGCCCTGGATTGTGCAGTTTTTGGGAATCCAAGTGGTTTGCAATCGTGCTTTTTAACACTCTTTCAAAGATTTTTATGATGTGGGATGTTAGAGCTATTGGTCTATATTTCTTAACTAATGCTTTGGTGCCACCTTTATGGAGTGGGGATATATCCGTTGTTTTTAGTGACTGTGCAATTTCACCCATGTCTAAGCTCCTTCTCCATAGTATACTTAGGGCACCCGAAAAGGGTTTCTTGCAGTTCTTAATGAATACAGAGTTCCACGAGTCTGGGCCTGGGGCTCAGTGCATGGGCATGTTTTCAATGGCTTCCTCAATGTCTATCGGAGTTAGGGTAATGTCGGAAATCTAGCATACATTGATGAAGTTTTGAGGCTCATTCATGAAAAAAATAATTTGGATTGCCCGATACTAGATGTGGTATTTGCCTTGTTTTTGGCCTATGAAAAGAAATATTTCGAATTTCTTTCAATTTCACTAATCGCTTTTAGCTCCTCATGTCTCTCCTGGGTCCTGTATGAGTCCTTTAACTTAAGTTCGATACTTTCCACTTCCCTGGTCAGCACTTCCTTCCCTGTATCAGATAATCTATCGTTCTTGAGGAGCTCAGTGGTTCTTTGTCATCTTCTGTAAAGGGAGCGTCTTTCACTCTCCAGTTTACTTATTTTCTTCTTTCTTAGGGGAATATGCCTTGAGCATGCTTCAGGTGCCAGGAAGTTGATCCTTTCAAGGCACTGATTTGGATCCATGTTATTTAAGATATTTTCTCAATATGTTTCATTTAGGACATGGTTCACCTGGTCCCAGTTGATGTTCTTGTTGTTGAAGTTGTATTTGGTAAAGACACCTTCACATTGTCATCCTCTCTTCTGAAAAAGGATCTCCAGGATTACCTCCGTAAAGTTGATGTCTTGCTATCTGACTCACGTACCTACACTCCTCTCGTTTCCAACCCTCTTGATCGCATAAAGAGAACTTTAAGCAAGAAAATAAGGATTCTCTCCGACCTCTGTCCTCCTGACTTTGACCTTGTTCAACGTTTTCGTGTCATTTGTCCCTCTCTGCCTTATTTCTATGGTCTTCCCAAAACTCCTAAACCTAATATTTCTCTTCGTCTCATCATATCCTCTAGAGGTTCTGTCTCTTACTCTCTTGCTTCTCGGCTGGCCAAAACTCTCACTTCCATTCTTGGTACGTTACCTCCTGCTCACCTTCGTCACTCTCAAGACTTCATCGAACGGGTTCACCCTCTCCCAACCTGTAAGATGCTTAGTCTTGACGTTGATTCCTTCTCCACTAATGTCCCTTTTGATGATGTCCTTAATTTTCTCAGAGAGATGAAGGGTTACTTCATCTCCCTATACTTACTGATATCTTTCTTGATCTTATCCGCCTTCGTGTGGACTCAAATTCCTTTTCCTTCCAAGGTAAATATTATTCTCAAACTTTCGGTGTCGCTATGGGATCTCCTCTATCTCTGTTCTTGCTAATATTTATATGGAATACTTCGAAACAGTTCTTCCTACTATTGGTGTGTGCCACTTCATGTAGATGATCTTTGCTCTTTGGCCTCATGACTCTTCCAACCATTTCTTGATGCCCTTAATAATCTTGCTCCTTCCATTAAGTTTGAAGCTGAATGGGAATCTAATTCTTTGCTTCCTTTCCTTGATGTTCATGTCCACCGCTCAGATTTTACTTTTTCCGAGTATCGCAAACCTATGCACAGTGGCATGTACATATACTACTTTTCTTATCATGCTTCCTCTGTCAAGAAAAGTCTTCTTATCTCCCTCTTTCTCCGTGCTCTCCTCATTTGTGATCCTCATTTCCTTGAATCAGAAATTTCCATTCTTCGTAATTCATTTTCTCGTCTTGGCTACCCTTCCAATTTCATAGACTCTGCCTTCTCACGTACCAGACGGACTTTCTACTCTCCCAGACTCTCTACTCCTGGGAACTCTCCTGTTCTCTGCCTTTCTTATATTTCCAGTCTTTCTAATCTCAACAACTCTCTCCGTTTCTTAGACATCAAACTTACTTTTCGCCAGACTAACACTCTTCTCAACAAGCTAGTTCATACCTCTCCTCCCTCTATAGATGCTCCTGGTGTCTACTCTATTTCCTGTTCCTCCTGTCCTCTTCAGTACTTTGGAGAAACTGGCCGTTCTCTTTCTGACAGACTTAGGGAGCACAAAAGTAGTGTTAGTCTTGCCGACACCAACAATGCTCTTTTTTGTCATGTCAAAGATCACAGTCACCCTATTGACTGGTCTTCTGCTAAAACTGTTTACCCTACTTCTAACTTTCACAGTCGCCGTCTGCTTGAATCCTCACTTTTACACAACTTTCCTTGTATGAATCTTAGTCCTGTCTTTGTCTATGTAGATGCCTTCCTTTCCCATTACATTGTAAAATGCTCCAACTTCAGAACATCTGTGACTTAACCTGATTTTTTTTCTCCTCCCTCTTCCCGTTTCCTTTTTCTCTTTCTTCTTTGGGGTTTCTTTCTTCTGCCTAGGGTTTTTGTTTCTTTTTGTATATCCCCCCTGAGTTTTTATTCCTACCCTTTGTGGTCCCCTAGCTCTTCTGCAGTGCTTCTCTTTCTTGGTCTTTGACTGACTCCACTACTACAACTTCTACTACTACTACTTCTACTACTACTACTACTAGTTCTACTACTACTACTACTTCTACTACTACCTATCTATTTCCCTTCCTAGTACCTCCCTTGTCCCGTCCCTGTCTGCTGGACTATATATACTCCCTCCTTCTCTCCTTTCTGTTAGTGTGACTTTGTAAATGGTCCAAGTTGGACCGAAACGTCGTCGTAAGCTCCTCTCTCCTGTGTGCAGTCATAGATTTGTCAGGACGTGGAACAATATGGAGAGTGATGTAGTGGAGGCAGGATCCATACATAGGTTTAAGAAGAGATACGATAAAGCTCATGGAGCAGGGAGTGAGCCTAGTAGCGACTAGCGAAGAGGCGGGGCCAGGAGCTGTGAATCGATCCCTGAAACCTCAAATAGGTGAGTACAAATAGGTGAGTACACACACACACACACACACACACTGCAATGAGAAATAAAAACAGCACCGTCTCAAACTTGGTCTCACGTGTACTCAGGATATGCAGCCCGGCAAAGTTGAACAAAGGAAAAGAAATCAAACCACGGTACGGGTGAGGTTAGAACCCATGGCAAGTGAGTCGTAAAACTCAAGGCCAGTGTGTAAGTCATGGGTTCTAACCCCACGCATACAGTGGTTTGTTTGCAATCGTGTTATTACGATTTCGTGAGTCAAAAAGAAATCCTATGAGGATAAGTCTCGAAAACTAGGATACCCTGATCGGTTTATCAGACAATGTGAAAAGAAAGAAAATAACAACGATTACAAAATCTCAACTCAAAAAAAGTCAACTGCATCCAGAAAATCGCAACTTTCGAGGTACAATCAATTATCTTAACACAGTGACCTACATAACCACTTCCTATCCTAAAAAAAAGTGGAATCTCTTTTCCAAGAAACATAAGCATCCAATTACACATGACACACCAGGAGTATAACAAATACTGCAACCAAATATATTATCGGTAGACAGGCCGAATGTTTTCAACGAGGATCACTGAACACAAAAGGCCGATATATAGCAAAAAAGGCACAATACCATGAATGGAACAATACACACACAACCCGCACATAGAAGAGAGGAGCTTACGACGACGTTTCGGTCCGACTTGGACCATTTACAAAGTTACACTAACACAAAGAAAAGGTAGAAGATATATTTATAGGCCAGCAGACAGGGGAGGGCACAAGAAAGTGGTGGAGTAATAGTGGAAGTAGTAGTGGTAGTAGAAGTAGTAGTAGTGGAGTCAGTCAATTCTAGGAAAGAGGAATAAAGGGGTAAGGACAAGAACACAGAGGGGGAAAAAATTATGAAAATAAAATAAAGAAGGACACATACAAGGAGAAATACAGAGGAGAAAGAAGAAAGACGAGAAGGGGAATAAGTAAGTAAGTTTATCCAGGTATACACAAATACATTTACATACATTATCATACATAGCAGCATATGTGTAGAGAACCTAGGATAACCCAAAAAAGTCAGACAGAGTGACTTATTTCCATTGTGGTCCTTTTTATACCTTAATTTTTTACATTGTAGGATATATATGTAATTATATTATAAAGGATATATGTATACTAGGAATAAGGTAAAAAGAGTTATTTACATATACATGTGTGTTAGCTAAAAAAATAAAAAAATCATTCTCCTCCCTTTCTGTCGCTACATTCATTAGGTGCCTTTTGGTTCTCTTCTTGAACTGGCTGATGCTATGACTGGCTTTGACATGTGCAGGCAGTCTGTTCCATTCATTTATTGCTGTACAATAAAAGGTGTTTGAAGCCTGGCCACTGACTGTGGGTACTACAAAGTTGTGCTCTCTCCCCCTAGTACTATGACTGCTTTGGTTCCCAGCCTTGACAAAATTGGCAGCAAGATATTCTGGACACTGTTTGTGAGCAATTTTATAAACTTGATTTAATTTAAGTTGTTTTACTCTGTCTTCAATATTCAGCATATCTAATTGTTGTAATTCAACCTGGCCTACATGCTCTCTTGGACCCAGGTCCAGGATGAATCTTACCATTTTGTTCTGGGTGATTTGCAGTTTATCTTTCAGTTTTTTGTCAAGGCAGAGTACCATGAAGAGCAAGCGTAGTCCATATGACATTGTATAAGGGCTAGACATAGGGTCCTGCGAACCTCAGTAGATAGACACTGTGCTTGTCTGTAGAGGAACTTCAGTCTGGCATTCGCTTTCTTTACTACACTGTTCCCTATCAATTCTCCTGACATGCATGGGTCAAAAGGGATTCCCAGATATTTTACTGAGGAAACTGAAGTGATGGATTCCCCATTACACCGGACATTAAAATTATTTACCCTGCTCAGTTTATATTTCGTGCCAAAGAGTATGGCTTCTGTTTTCCCGAGGTGTAACGATAACTTGTTGTCTACTAACCATTTGCTGCAGGACTCTAGTTCCAGTGTTAATACATTAGCTATATCTTGTGGGTCTTTACCTGACACTAACAGAGCACTGTCATCCGCATACAGTAGGAGTTTTCATTTACATAACACAGGAATGATAAAGAACCCAGAATACTACCTTGGGGAACTCCACATGCTATCGGCAGTGGTTCTGATTCCGTTTTGTTGATTTTGACAATTTGTTTCCTGTTGCTAAGATAGGACTTAAACCAGTCTGTGGAACCTATGCCGATAGCTTGAAGTTTCTTACATAATACATTGTGGTTGACAGTATCGAAGACCTTTTGCAAGTCTAAAGTTACCATTTTTATGAGGTTCCCTATAGACATTTCAGTTCTCATGTAATCCATCAGATTAATTAGGGAGGTGTCGATTGAGTAAGATCTCCTAAAGTCTGATTGGTAACTATGAAGAATGTTGTTGTCATTAAGATATTTAACTACTTGACAGTACACCGCCCTCTCTAGAATTTTGGATATTACACTGAGTATACTAACAGGCCTATAGTTGCTGACATCAGACCTACTATTTTTCTTGAAGATAGGAGTAACTCTGGCCTCCTTGAACCCCTCTGGTACTGTATTAGTGGTGATGGATAAATTTATTATGTGAGCAATGGGGATTGCCAGGTCAGAGGCACCATCTTTTAGGAACTTAGACGGGATGTTATCTGGGCCGGTGCTCTTAATTGGGTTTAACCTGCTTAGTTCTTTTTGCACGAAGTCATGAGATACACTTACTAGTTGACAACTGTTTAGAGTTACTCCTTTATTGGTATAGTATGTTTTAAATTTATCAGAGTCTGTGTTAAAGGTATTTGATGCAGCTGGTAGCTTACTTACAAGTGTTGATGCGACAGTTGTGTAGTATGAATTAAAACAATTTGCCACTTTAGTTGTTTCGTGGCATACCTCGCTATCGACATTTAGAACTATGTTAGATCTATCTACGGGTTTATGGCTATACCCCAACTGTGAGTTGTTGTCAGAGCTTTCTAGGGTTATTCTTGTACTCTTCGATTTTTGAGCAATAGTGTCTTGCCTTTGCGCCTTTTATAAACCTCTGCACTCTGTTCCTCACCCTTTGGAATTCATTTAGTGCTGCAATATCCTGTCTGTTTGCCTTAAATCTTTTTATCAACTGGTCTCTGAATTTCATATTATCTAATATCTCAGTAGTCATCCAGGGTTCAGTTCTTCGTTTAATCCTAACCTCTTTAACTGGTGCAATATTATTAAGGATGGCAGTGAACATTGTTTTGAATTTTTCCCAGGCATCATTTACGTCCGTGCAACTTGTTATCAATGACCAATCACAATTGTGTAGCATATTTACCAGTGTTTCTTTACTGTAGTTTCTAGTTGACCTAACTTTAATTGTCTTGTGTAGGCCTAACCGTTCCCTAGTAATATTCCTGGTACAGTAAATGATGAAATGATCACTAAGACCTGTGGTAATGACCCCTGACTGACTATTGTTCTCAGGGCGGTTACAAAGTATGTGGTCAATTAGGGTGGCTGAGAACTGTGTGATCCGGGTTGGTGTATTAATTAGTTGCGTGTAACTATTTAAATCCAGAATTTGCTTATATCTTTTACATAGCCCGTTATTTTGCTGTTGAAAACAGATGTTGAAGTCTCCCAGTATTACTGTCTCGTCATTGTTATCCAGTCCTGACAAGACTCTCGGAAAGTCCTCTAATAACTGGTCATGGGTGGGAGGGCGATAACTAGTTCCTACTAAGATGGGTTTGGTCTTAGGAAGCAGCACTTCAAACCATAGAATCTCCAGTTTATTGTCATTTAAATCAGGTCTTGGATTATAGGCTAAGTCGTTCCTTATGTAGGCACATACCCCACCACCTTTTCTATTCCTATCTAAGCGTTTTATATTGTAACCTTCTATTTTGACCTCGTCGTCAGTCACCGTATCATCCAACCAGGATTCCGAGATGGATATAACTGCCGCTCTAGTTCTGTTAGCTAGAATCCTAATCTCTGTCAATTTTGGAAGAAGTGATTTTGCGTTGACATGAATAAAGTGAAGGCCTGTTTTCCTAAGACAATCATAATCATCAATAATGGCAAGGGGTCATTAGCATTAAAAGTAGGTAAATTAATGTCATCGTTGTTAAAGGGTAACTGTGCCAAAGTGCATTTGTTACAAACAAAATGAAATCTGGCACCAATACCATAATGGTCCAAGTCGAACCGAAACGTCGTCGTAAGCTCCTCTCTTTTTATGTGCGGGTTGTGTGTGTATTGTTCCAGTCACGGTATTGTGCCTTTTTTGTTGTTGATATATAGCCCCTAACAACATTTACTTCCCTTGATGGTCAAGAATATGTACAGCGTAAATACACCAAAAGGTGTGAATCTCTCAGTGCATATACACCGAGGTGTGTATATGCACTGAGAAGTTCTCTCATTACATATTCACCGTGATGTGTGTATCTCCATAGTGTGTATATACACCAGAGATGTGTATAAGTACATTTACACAAGTTTTTATAAGTGTATTGACACCGAGAGATGTCGCTATCTCAGCGGTTCAGTGTCCTTGACTGGAGGTGGACAGGCAACCTGCGACCATATTGAAACTCGTGTAGTCGATAGTGTGTAAACCCAATAACCCAATCAAATAATTTTGAGTAATGATCAGGAGAGGTAATAATTAACTGTCATACACATTATGATTACAATACAGTACAAGGAGGAAGGACAACGAAGAGGTAACACACATGATGGGAAGAACGAAGCTAACACACATGATGGGAAGAACGAAGCTAACACACATGATGGGAAGAACGAAGCTAACACACATGATGGGAAGAACGAGGCTAACACACATGATGGGAAGAACGAGGCTAACACACAGTGTGGAAGAACATCGGGTATTTAACTTGAGAACGTCATCAGAAATATAACTCATAATGAGGACAACGGAGAACAGCAAAGGATTAACACACACAAAAGAAGGGTAACACAAATAAAGGAAGGATTAACACAAATAACGAAGCTAATGAAGACTCAAAGGGAAGAATTCTAGAGAACTAGTTGATAAATGACAGACTTGTGCAACATTTGGGTGTCTTTATTCTGGCAACGTTTTGCCACCCAGTGGCTTCTTTAGTCCAGTGCAGAGAAAGGGGTAAGATGAAGGACTGATTACCTCAACCTCCTCTTCATCTTCCACCTTTCTCTCCATTGGACTGAAGAAACTGGGTAACGAAATGCTATCGGAATAAAGATACCCAAAGGTTGGACAAGTGTTTCATTTATCAACTTGTCGGTTTTCTAAGCCGTTTATTCACGCCAAAGAACTAACACACAAAGGGAAGTACAACATATATATACCATACTTAAGGGGAAGTACAACGTAAATATAGCACACACAAGGGGAAGTACAACGTATATATATAGCACACACAAGGGGAAGTACAACGTATATATATAGCACACACAAGGGGAAGTACAACGTATATATACCACACACAAGGGAAGTACAACGTATATATACCACACAAAAGGGGAAGTACAACGTATATATACCCCACACAAGGGAAGTACAACGTACATATAGCACACACAAAGGGAAGTACAACGTATATACAGCACACACAAGGGGTAGTACAACGTACATATAGCACACACAAGGGGATGGACAACGTACATATAGCACACACAAGGGGAAGTACAACGTACATATAGCACACACAAGGGGATGGACAACGGAGTTTTCATAATTATATAATCTCTTTGATCTTAATAAATGATTAACACAAGTCACACTAAAAGGTCATTTATGTCAACAGAGATTCAACTCTCTCATCTGATGAATGGCCACCAAGTTTACCTTGTAACGATGGCAGCGGAGTCAAAGTCAAACAGGAGGATCAGAATCTATTGAACAGTGAGATTTCAATACCCACTTGAATACAGAAAGAAGAGTAATCGACTTCGTGTTTCTCGACCCCCGAATGATGGCACCTAGTTGTTTTCAAGAGGGAAGTGGATTGATTCCTAAAGTCAGTTGCCGACCAATCGGGCTGTGCGTACAACCAGCAGTAACAGCTTGGTTGATCTGACCCTGATCCACCAGGAGGCCTGGTGGATCAACACCGTGGTGGCGTTGACCCTCGCAACATACTCCAGGTAGGTACAGACACTTCCGGTGAATGTGGGTACTGACTTCTCACTGTCAAGTGCTCATTACTTCTTCATTCATCAACACAGTTGACAGCTAATAATTACAGCCACAGCTTGATTTCGACTTCATATAACGAAGTAATTCAGGCAGAAACAACCTTCATAACTGACATTCTGAACAATTTCATAACGTAGTTTATAGTTTCCAATAAACAATATTCACAGCAGTAGTTCAAAAGCACACTAGTAATAAATTTATACAATGAACGCATTACAACAGTAACAACAGTGTCTTAACATCACTTAACGAGACCACGGTGACGTAGATTCAACGTCCTATGTCGGATGGTTTTTAACTTCGTAATGAGGATGAAGACTTGGGTTTAATGAACAAAAAATTACACATTCATTACATAAATTAATATACACCAGTGATGAGGTATCACAATGGGTCATTATATATATATATATATATATATATATATATATATATATATATATATATATATATATATATATATATATATATATATACATAACAAGGTGACACCGTGGTTCAATGTACTGTACACCAACGAACACTATTGTCCAATATACACTAGTTTTATGTTAACACAATGGTATAATTTACACAAGAAGACAGGAAACACAATGGTTCAATATACACCAGGTAACAACGGGTCATTCTACACAAGGGGTAACGTCCACAGGATGACTGACTGCCTGCAGGGACGTTCTCGGTAGGAAGACCCACAAAATCCCTCTAGTTCCCGCATGCTTAAAACCTACACATTCTCACTTACACATGCACCCACTCTCGTATATTTCTTTATTTCATTTTTCAATTTTATTTCTCAGTTTCATTCCTCTCTCAATTTTTCTTTCTCCCTCTCTCCTCCCCTACCACATTTTTATACAGGGTTTTACAGGGTTAGGCTTAGGGTTCCTTACTTTATTTACTAGCTAAGAGCTGTTACCTACATTAGCCCATCTGAGAGCCCTTCCTTCCCTCCTTCCTTCCCTCCCTCCCTCCCTCCCTCCCTCCCTCCCTCCCTCCCTCCCTCCCTCCCTCCCTCCTTCCCTCCTTCCCTCCTTCCCTCCTTCCCTCCCTCCCTCCCTCTCCCTCTCCCCCTCCCTCTCCCTCTCCCTCTCCCTCTCCCTCCCCTCCCTCCTCCCGAATAGGTAAAACTGGTTAATTAGCAAGAATCATTTAAAATCAAGTCCTTTCTCAAATTTTCTCTTATATTTTTAAATATATATTTTTTTTCATTTATGTTAATGTAAAAATTTAAAATTTTGTTCCAAAAGAAACTTAGAAAACTTACAAAACCTTATTATAACAAGTGCAATTTAATTTAGCCTAACCCAACTAAATATATTTTAGATACGTTAACATGAATTTAATAATAAACAAACACAATTAAATATATTTTTTGGTTGGTTCAAAATGTTTTTTGCGAAATTATTGCATACACAAATTTTCGCTTGTCTTATATGGCACGGTGAGCGTTGCTATTTAAGACAAACTCCAAATCTTACCTAATCGGCACGACATATATATATATATATATATATATATATATATATATATAAATTTTTATTTTTATTTTTATTAACACATCGGCCGTTTCCCCACCAAGGCAGGGTGCCCGAAAAGAAAAACTTTCATCATCATTCACTCCATCACTGTCTTGCCAGAACTCAACATTAACACCTCTCTTCAGAGTGCAGACACTGTACTTCCATCTCCAGGACTCAAGTCCGGCCTGCCGTTTCCCTGAATCCCTTCATAAATGTTACTTTGCTCCCTCCAACAGCCGTCAAGTATTAAAACTATTTGTCTCCATTTACTCCTATCAAATACGCTCACAATGCTTGCTGGAAGTCCAAGCCCCTCGCACACAAACCTCCTTTACCCTCCCTCCAACTTTTCCTAGGCCGACCCCTACCCGCCTTCCCTCCACTACAGTTTTATACACTCTCGAAGTCATTCTGTCTCGCTCCATTCTCTCTACATGTCTGAACCACCTCAACAACCCCTCCTCAGCTCTCTGGATAATAGTTTTGTAATCCGCACCTCCTCCTAATTTCCAAACTCCGAATTCTCTGCATTATATTCACACCACACATTGACCTCAGACATGACATCTCCACTGCCTCCAGCCTTCTCCTCATTAACATTCATCCCAATGCTTCCACCCATATAAGAGTGTTGGTATAACTATACTCTCATACATTCCCCTCTTTACTTCCATGGACAAGGTTCTTTGTCTCCACAGACTCCGAAGTGCTCCACTCACTCTTTTCCCTCATCAATTCTATGATTCACCTCATCCTTCATAGACCCATCTGCTGACATGTCCACTCCCAAATATCTGAATACATTCACTCCTCCATACTCTCCCTCCAATCTGATATCCAATCTTCGTCACCTAATTTTTTTGTTACCCTCATCACCTTACTCTTTCCTATATTCACTTTCAATTTTCTTCTTTTACATACCTTAACAAATTCATCCACCAACCTCTGCAACTTCTCTTCAGAATCTCCCAAAAGCACAGTGTCATCAGCAAAAAGCAACTGTGACAACTCCCACTTTGTATTTGATTCTTTGTCTTTTAACCCCACACCTCTTGCCAAGACCCTCGCATTCACTTCTCTTACAACCACATCTATAAATATATTGAACAACCACGGAGACATCACACATCCCTGTCTAAGGCCTACTTTTACCGAGAAATAATCTCCCTCTCTCCTAAACACTCTAACCTGAGCCTCACCATCCTCATAAAAGCTCTTCACTGCTTTCAGTAACCTACCTCCTATTCCATACACCTGCAACATCTGCCACATTGCCCCCCTATCCACCCTATCATACGCCTTTTCCAAATCCATAAATGCCACAAAAACCTCTTTACCCTTATCCAAATACTGTTCACCTTATGTTTTACTGCAAACACTTGGTCTACACACCCCTTACCTTTCCTAAAGCCACCTTGTTCATCTGCTATTCTGCTCTCCGTCTTACTCTTAATTCTTTCAATAATAACTCTACCATACACTTTACCAGGTATACTCAACAGACTTATTTCCTATAATTTTTGCACTCTCTTTTGTCCCTTTGCCTTTATAAAGGAACAATACATGCTCTATGAGTCCCTAGTTTACCTTACCCTCTTCCATACATGTATTAAATAATAGCATCAACCACTCCAAAACTATATCTCCGCCTGTTTAACATTTCTACCTTTATCCATCAATCCAGCTGCCTTACCTTTCATTCTACCCACTGCCTCCGAACTTCCCCACACTCACAACTGGCTCTTCTGCACTCCTACAAGATGTTATTCCTCCTTGCCCTACACACGAAATCACAGCTTCCTGTCTTCATCAACATTTAACAACTCCTAAAATATTCCTCCATCTTCCCGATACCTCTAACTCTCCATTTAATAACTCTCCTCTCCTATTTTTAACTGTCAAATCCATTTGTTCCCTAGGCTTCCTCAACATTAATCTCACTCCAAAACTTTTCTTATTTTAAACAAAATTTGTTGATAACATCTACCATTCTCTCATTTGCTCTTTTTACATTGCTTGACCACTCTCTTAACCTCTCTTTTTTTCTTCATATCTCTTCCCTCCTTGCATCACTTCTACTTTGTAAAAACCTCTCATATGCTAACTTTTTTTCCTTACTACTCTCTTTACATTATCATTCCACCAATCGCTCTTCTTCCCCCCGCACCCACTTTCCTGTAACCGGCGATTTATTTTGTTTCAGTCGGTCTAGTTGTTTCATAACCATTTCGCTAGTGACTGCGATATTACATAATTTATATTCTTCTAGGCCTCTGTAAAATTAATTACTGGGATATTATTAGTGTCTTCCTGTGTGAAAAACCGAGGAAAATAATTATTAAAAATAGAGCACATATCATTCTCCTTGTCAGTAAGATGCCCAGAGTTATTTTAAGGGGACCTATCTTATCCCTAACTTTTTTTCTATAAACTTGGAAAAAACTTTTTGGGTTAGTTTTGAATCCCTAGCAACTTTAATTTCATAGTCCCGTTTAGCTTTTCTTATCCCTTTTTTAAAGTCCCTCTTAAAGTCAGTATACTGATTTATAAGATGACCCTCACCTCTTTTTATGCGCCTATAAATAACTTCTGCCCTAAAAGATACTTGAGCCTATTATTCATCCATTTTGGGTCATTTCTACTTGATCTAATTCTTTATATGGGATAAATGTTCTTTGGGCAGCCTGTATAGTGTTAAGAAAACTGTCATATTGATACCTCTTGTTACCCCAGTCCACAGTTGATAAGTGTTCTCTAAGTCCATTATAATCTGCTAAGCGAAAATCTGGGACCGTTACTGAATTATCCCTACTATCATACATCCATTCAATGCTAAAGGTAATTGACTTGTGGTCGCTTAAGCCGAGTTCCTCTGTAATTTCTAAATTATTAACAAGGGTTTCCTTGCTTGCCAGAACCAAGTCAAGTAGGTTATTTCCCCCTTTTAGGTTCTGTTACAAACTGCTTCAAAAAACAATCCTGAACTACTTCTAAAAAGTCGTTAGATTCTAAATTCCCTGTCAAAATTCCAATCAATCTGACTAAAGTTAAAGTCCCCCAAATTTTTTATATTTTATTATAAAAACATATTTTATACAATTACATATGCCAAATGACATCATTCTACATTAATGATATCTTTATGTACATTAATTAGAAACACTTCCCAACATGTAAACAATATTACAATTTTGTAACAAATATAACCAGTCCATCTTGCAATATGCATATTATAACAATATGCAATATTACACAATA
>WNWK01018970.1:0-38799 GCA_009830355.1 Cherax destructor | reverse complement strand
AAAGAAATGAAAAAATTACAAATATGACTAAATTCCCCCTATTTGAAAATGAAAATGAAAAAAAAAATTATCACTGACCAAAAAGCAGATATTTACAGATGTAGGGGGGTGGATCTTTTAACAAAAGCAATGAATCCATGTTAGCCCCCGTGGTGTTGTTTTGGGGGCATCGTTTTTTTCCCAAAATCCAACTTTTCCACATTCACAATGTCACAATGATTCACGAAATCTTGGATTGAAAAAAAAACCATACCACGGGGGGGTTAACCCGCGGTCAGAGGTCTCAGAACTTGACCCCTTTTTCCCGGGCCAGCTAGCTTCAATAAGATTCATCCAACTAGGTATATTTCTACACCATGGAAGGTTAGATAGGCACCACTGTGTCCACAAATGAAAATTTTTTACAGAAATTTCCAGCTAGCAGGCCCCGGAAAAACTCAGCTCAATTTCAAAGCCGTCAACATGACTCACGAAATCGTAATGACACGATTGAAAAAACCCCAAAAACCAGGGAGGCCGGTCAGAGAGCCCAAAAATCAGCCGCGGCCCGGGGCAGCAGAAAAGTTTCCAAAGGTATTTCCCCAAAAGGAGGCGGGGGCCCCACTTTTCCAAAATAAACGAGAACCCCAGTTGGGGTGAAATTGTCCCCCCTTCAAAGCCAAAAACTCACGAAATGTAATGACACGATTGCAAACAAAAAAACCAGGGGGAAACCCCGCTGAGATTTTGGGGCCCCTGGGTTTTAAATTTGGGCCACAAAATTTCCCAACCAAGGAAGGTTGGCAGGCCCACTGTGCCACCTTTTAAGCAAAAGTGACCCTGCTCCCCCAAAAAGCCCCCAACATGACTCACGAAATGAAAAAAAAAACCAAAAATTTACGGTGGGTTTTGCCCGGGAAGATCCAGAACTTAGACCCCCAAGCCAGGGCCGTATTTCAAAAGATTCATCCAAAAAACCCATGGGTTAAAAGCCCCACGTCCCAAATCCCAAAGACGACGCAGCGGGGGTCCTTGCTAACCCCCTAAAAAACCAAATGACTCACGAAATGTAATGCCGATTGAAAAAAAACCTAGTTGGATGAATTTTTTGAAGCTATGGCAGTGGTTACGCGACGGTCTGGGTTCTGAGACTCTCTGCCGCGGGTTCGCCCCCCCGTGGTATGGGTTTGTTTGCAATCGTGTCATTACGTTTCGTGATCATGTTGGGTTTAAGGGGGACTTGACAATTTTCGTCACGGCCATGCTGCGGAGTTCTCTAAAAAACTTGCATTTTACCAGGGTCATCTCCTTCCTATGGTAAAAAATCCGTTTGAATTTTTTTTAAAAGTAGCGGCCCCCTTTCCGCGACGGTCTGGTTTCAATCTCTGCCCGCGGGTTAAAACCCCCCGGGGGTTTGGGGCCCAATTTCAACTTTTCGTGAGTCATGTTGAGGCCAAGGGACAAATTCGTAGGCCATGTGCGAATTCGTCTGAAAACCATTTGGGCCGGGGTGCCTATGAACCCCTTCCTTTAAAAAAATATCCATTGGAAAAATTTTGAAGCAGGCAGGGTTGGGACGGTCTGGTTCTGAGACTTCGACGGGGTGCCCCACCGTGGTAGGGTTTTTTGCAATCGTGCATTGTTTCGTGGTTTTGAGGGTTTTGGGGGACTTGAGCAATTTTCGTCACGGCCATGTAGGGGGAGTCGTCTAAAAAAATTTGCATTTGTGGAAAAGTGGTGCCTTGCTAACCTTCCTATGGTGAAAATATCCTGGGATGAATCTTTAAGCAGCGCCCAGTGGCACGCGTCAGGTTCTGAGATCTCGACCGCGGGCCCCCCCCGTTTTGGTCAAAATTTTATATCAGGGACTGGTGAAGGTTTCCCCTGGTAAAGCATTGCCGAGGTTTCTAGGGGGGCTTGGAAAACTACTCGGTGAAGTTGGTGGTAACCCCCTGTTTCATTGGGTCCCCGGGCCCCCATTTTTGAATCCTGATCCGGGGAAACGGGGGACTGTGGGAAAACCCAAAAAGAATTACTCCCCACTCTAGCAGTTATTCACATAGTGGGGTGGGCCTTTTTAAAAAAGGGGTCAGTAATAAATAATTTAAAAGGGGCCCAAAGGGGGGCCCCGGCAAAGGGGGAAAAAGTTTAAACATGGGTAAATTTTAAAACATTAAAAGGGGAAAATTTTGGGAAAATAAAATAAAAGATCGACAGCTGTGAATCCACAGTGAGGCGGGGGGGTCAGTAAAATGTTTAAACCTTTGGGCCAGCATTACACCTCTCCCCAAAAGGAGGAGGGGAAAACGGTGTCACCCCCCAACAAGAACCCCCCCTTCCCCCCATCACTCTTTACCTTCCCCTTTTTCACTCCTTTTCTGGATTTTCCCCCCACTTTTTTAGGGGCCGGGGGGGGTTTTTTTTCTTTTTTTATGGGGGTCAACAGGTTTCCGTCTTTTTTCCCTCGCCCCCCAAAAGGTTTCCCTGTCTTTTTTCCCTCGACCTGGGGGGTTTTTGTCATTTTTCTTTTTTCCCCGAAAAGGTTTCCGGGCATTTTTAAATTTGACCGGGGAAAAGGTTTCCCAGTCATTTTTCATCGACCTGAAAACGTTTCCCAGTCATTTTTCATCGACCTGAAAAGGTTTCCCGGTCATTTTTCGTTGACCTGAAAAGGTTTCCCCGACATATTTCATCGATCTGAACAGGTTTCCCGGTCATTTTCCATAGACCTGAACAGGTTTCCTTTTCATTTTCCATCGACCTAAAAGGTTTACCTCTCATTTTCCATCGACCTGAACAGGTTACCCTTTCATTTTTCATCGACCTGAACAGGTTTCCCTATCATTTTCCATGGACCTGAACAGGTTTCCTTGTCATTTTCCATCGACCTGAACTGGTTTCCATGTCATTTTCCATCGACTTGAACAGGTTTCCATGTCGTTTTCCATCGACTTGAACAGGTTTCTCTCTCATTTTCCATCGACCTGAACAGGTTTCCCGGTCATTTTCCATCGACGTGAACAGGTTTCACAGTAATTTTCCATCCACCTGAACAGGTTTCCCTGTCATTTTCCATCAACCTGAACAGGTTTCCCTGTCATTTTCCATCGACCTGAACAGGTTTAACTGTCATTTACCATCGACCTGAACAGGTTTCCTTGTCATTTTCGATCGACCTGAATAGGTTTCCCTGTCATTTTCCATCGACCTGAACAGGGTTCTCTGACATTTTCCATTGACCTGGACAGGTTTCCCTGTCATCTTCCATTGACCTGGACAGGTTTCCTGTCATCTTCCATTGACCTGGATAGGTTTAGCTATCATTTTCCATCGACCTGGACAGGTTTAGCTGTCATTTTGCAACGACCTGGACATGTTTCCCTTTCATTTTCCATCGACCTGGACAGTCTTCCCTGTCATTTTGCATCGACCTGGACAGGTTTCTATGTCATTTTCAATCGATCTGGACAGGTTTCTCTGTCATTTTCCATCGACCTGGACAGGTTCCTCTTCATTTTCCATCGATCTGGACAGGTTTCCTTGTCATTTTCCATCGACCTGAACACGCTTCCTTGTCATTTTCCATCGACCTGAACAGGTTTCCTGTTATTTTCCATCGACCTGAACAGGTTTCCCTAACATTTTCCATCGACCTGAACAGGTTTCCTGTCATTTTCCATCGACCTGAAAAGGTTTCCCGGTCATTTGCCATCGACCTGAACAGGTTACAATTTCATTCTACCTCGACCTGAACAGGTTTCCCTGTCATTTTCCATGGACCTGAAGACGTTTCCTTGTCATTTTCCGTCGATCTGTACAAGTTTCCCTGTCATTTTACATCGACTTGAACAGGTTTCCCTGTGATTTTCCATCGACCTGAACAGGTTTCTCTGACATTTTCCATCGACCTGGACAGGTTTCCCTGTCATCTTCCATCGACCTGGACAGGTTTCCACGTCATTTTTCATCGAGCTAGACAGGATTCCCACTCAATTTCCATCGACCTGGACACGTTTAGCTGTCATTTTCCATCGACATGGACAGGTTTCCCTGTCATTTTCCATCGACCTGAACAGGTTTCCCGGTCATTTTCCTTCGACCTGAACAGCTTTCCCGTTCATATTTCATCGGCCTGAACAGGTTTCCCGGCCATTTTTCATCGACCTAAACCGGTTTCCCGGTCATTTTCCATCGACTTGAAAAGGTTTTCTTTTCATTTTCCATTGACCTGAACAGATTACCCTTTCATTTTCCATCGACCTGAACAGGTTTCTTTGTCATTTTCCATCGACCTGAACAGGTTTAACTGTCATTTACCATCGACCTGAACAGGTTTCCCTGTCATTTTCGATCGACCTGAACACGTTTCCCTGTCATTTTCCATCGACCTTAACAGGTTTCTCTGACATTCCCCATCGATCTGGACAGGTTTCCCTGTCATCTTTTATTGACCTGGACAGGTTTAGCTGTCATTTTCCATCGAAATGAACAGGTTTAGCTGTCATTTTCCATCGACCTGGACATTTTTCTCTTTCATTTTCATTGGCCTGGACAGGTTTCCATGTCATTTTCCATCGACCTGGACAGGTTTTCCTGTCATTTTCCATCGACTTTGACAGGTTTCCCTGTAATTTTCAATTGACTTGGACAGGTTTCTCTGTAATTTTCCATCGACCTGGACAAGTTTCCTTGTCATTTTCCATCGACCTAAACAGGATTCCTTCTCATTTTCCATCGACCTGGACAGTTTTCCCTGTTATTTTCCATCAACCTGGACAGGTTTCCATGTCATTTTCCATCGACGTGGACATGTTTCCATGTCATTTTCAATCGACCTGAACAGGTTTTTCTGTCATTTTCCATTGACCTGGACCGGTTTATTTGTCATTTTATATCGACCTGAACAGGTTTCCCTGTCATTTTACATAGACCTGAACATTTTTCCCAGTCATTTTCCATCGACCTGAACAGATATCACGGTCATTTTCCATCGACCTGAACAGGTTACCCAGTCATTTTTCATCGACATGAACAGGTTTCCTTGTCATTCTCCATCGATCTGAACAGGTTTCCCTGTCATTTTCCATGGACCTGAACAGGTTACCCTGTCAAATTTTCCATCGACCTGAACAGGTTTCCTTGTCATTTTCCATCAACCTGAACAGGTTTCCTTGTCATTTTCCATTGACCTGAAAAGGTTTCCGTGTCATTTTCCATCGACCTGAACAGGTTTTCCTGTCATTTTCCATCGAGATGAACAGGATTTCGTGTCATATTCTTTCGACCTGAACTGGTATCCCTGTCCTTTTCCATTGACCTGAAGAGGTTTCCCTGTCATTTTCCATCGACCTGAACCAGTTTCCCTGTCATCTTCCATCGACCAGGAAAGGTTTCCATGACATTTTCCATCGAGCTAGACAGGATTCCCGCTCATTTTCCATCGACCTGGACACGTTTAGCTGTCATTTTCCATCGACGTGGACATGTTTCTCTGTCATTTTTCATCGACCTGGACAGGTTTCTCTGTCACTTTCCATCGATCTGGACACGTTTCCCTCTCATTTTCCATCGACCTGAACAGGTTTCACCGTCATTTTCAGTCCACCTGAACTGGTTTGCCTGTCCTTTTCCATCGACATGAACAGGTTTTTTTTGTCATTTTCCATCGACCTGAAATGATTTTTTTGTCATTTTCTATCTACCTGAACAGGTTTCCCGGTCATTTTCCATTTACCTGAACTGGTTTCCTGGTCATTTTTCATCGACCTGAACAGGTTTCCGGTCATTTTTCATCGATCTGAACAGGTTTCCCGGTCATTTTCCATAGATTTAAGGAGGTTTCCTTGTCAGTTTCCATTGACCTGAACAGGTTTCCCTGTCATTTTCAATTGATCAGAAAAGGTTATCCTTTCATTTTCCATCGACCTGAACAGTTTCCCTGTCATTTTCCATGGACCTGAACATGTTTCCTTGTCATTTTCCATCCACCTTAACTGGTTTCCCTGTCATTTTCCATTGACTTGAACAGGTTTCCCTGTCATTTTCCATCGACCTGAACAGGTTTCCCTGTCATTTTACATGGACCTGAACAGGTTTCCCTGTCATTTTCCATCGACGTGAACTGGTTTCTATGTCATTTTCCATCGACTTGAACAGGTTTCTCTCTCATTTTCACTCGACCTCAACAGGTTTCCCTGTCATTTTACACCTGAACAGGTTTCCCTGTCATTTTACATGGACCTGAACAGGTTTCCCTGTCATTTTCCATCGACGTGAACTGGTTTCTATGTCATTTTCCATCGACTTGAACAGGTTTCTCTCTCATTTTCACTCGACCTCAACAGGTTTCCCTGTCATTTTACACCTGAACAGGTTTCCCTGTCATTTTACATCGACCTCAACAGGTTTCCCTGTCATTTTCCAACGACCTAAACAGGTTTCCCTGTCATTTTCCATCGACCTGAACAGGTTTAACTCATTTTCCATCGACCTGAACAGGTTTCCCTGTCATTTTCCATCGACCTGAACAGGTTTCCCAGTCATTTTTCATCGACCTGAAAACGTTTCCCGGTCATTTTTCGTTGACCTGAAAAGGTTTCCCCGACATATTTCATCGATCTGAACAGGTTTCCTGTCATTTTCCATAGACCTGAACAGGTTTCCTTTTCATTTTCCATCGACCTAAAAAGGTTTTCCTGTCATTTTCCATCGACCTGAACAGGTTACCCTTTCAATTTCCATCGACCTGAACAGGTTTCCTTATCATTTTCCATAGACCTGAACAGGTTTCCTTGTCATTTTCCATCGACTTGAACAGGTTTCCATGTCGTTTTCCATCGACTTGAAAAGGTTTCTCTCTCATTTTCCATCGCCTGAACTGGTTTCCATGTCATTTTCCATCGACTTGAACAGGTTTCCATGTCGTTTTCTATCGACTTGAAAAGGTTTCTCTCTCATTTTCCATCGACCTGAACAGGTTTCCCGGTCATTTTCCATCGACTTGAACAGGTTTCCCGGTCATTTTCCATCGACGTGAAAAGGTTTCCCTGCAATTTTCCATCGACCTGGACAGGCTTCCCTGTCATCTTCCATCAACCTGAACAGGTTTCCCTGTCATTTTCCATCGACCTGAACAGGTTTAACTGTCATTTACCATCGACCTGAACAGGTTCCCTTGTCATTTTCCATCGACCTGAACTGGTTTCTCTGTCATTTTCCATCGACTTGAACAGATTTCCCTGTCATTTTCCATCGACCTGGACAGGCTTCCCTGTAATCTTCCATCGACTTGGACAGGTTTCATTGTCATTTTGCATCGACCTGAACAGGTTTCCCTGTCATTTTCCATCGACCAGAACAGGTTTCCCGGTCATTTTCCATCGACCTGAACAGGTTTCCTTGTCATTTTCCATCGACCTAAACAGATTTCCCGGTCATTTTCCATCAACCTGAACAGATTTCCCTGTCATTTTCCATGGACCTGAACAGGTTTCCGTGTCATTTTCCATCGACCTAAACAGATTTCCCGGTCATTTTCCATCAACCTGAACAGATTTCCCTGTCATTTTCCATGGACCTGAACAGGTTTCCTGTCATTTTCCATCAACCTAAACAGATTTCCCTGTCATTTTCCATGGACCTGAACCGGTTTCCCTGTCATTTTCCATGGACCTGAACATGTTACTCTGTCATTTTCCATCGACCTGAACAGTTTCCCTGTCATTTTCCATGGACATGAACAGGTTTCCTTGTCATTTTCCATCAATATGAACAGGTTTCCTTGTCATTTTCCATCGACGTGAACAGGTTTCCCTGTCATTTTCCATCGACCTGAACAGGTTTACCTGTCATTTTCCCTAGACCTAAACAGGTTTTCCTGTCATATTCCATCGACCTGAACAGGTTTCCCTGCCATATTCCATCGATCTGAACAGGTTTCCCTGTCATTTTCCATCGTCCTGTACAGGTTTCCCTGTCATTTTGAATCGACCTGAACAGGTTTCCCTGTCATTTTCCATCGACCTTAACAGGTTTCCGTGTCATTTTCCATCGACCTGAACAGGTTTCCGTGTCATTTTCCATCGACCTTGACAGGTTTCCGTGTCATTTTCCATCGACCTGGACAGGTTTCCCTGTCATTTTCCATCAACCTGAACAGGTTTCCCCGTCATTTTCAATCGACATGAACAGATTTCCCGGTCATTTTCCATCGACCTGAACAAGTTTCACGTTAAATTTTAAACGACTTGAACAGGATTCCCTGTCATTTTCCATCGACCTGAAAAGGTTTCCCTTTCATTTTCCATCGACCTGAACAGGTTTCCCTGTCATTTTCCTTCGACTTGAACAGATTTCCCTGTCATTTTTCCATCGACCTGGACAGACATCCCTGTCATTTTCCTTCGACATAGACAGGTTTCTCGGTCAATTTCCATCTTCCTGAACAGGTTTCCTTGTCATTTTCCATCGACCTAAAGTGGTTTCCCTGTCATTTTAGAACGACCTGGACAGGTTTCCCTCTCATTTTCCATCGACCTGAACAGGTTTCCCAAGTATTTTCCATATACCTGAACCGGTTTCCCGGTCATTTTCCATCGATCTGAACATGTTTCCCTGTCATTTTCCATTGACCTAAACAGATTTCCCGGTCATTTTCCATCGACCTGAACTGTGGAGGAATGTGCTCCTACGATAACGTGGACTGTATGTTTTGCTAATACTTAGCTTATTGATGAATCCAAGATGTCGCAGCCGTCCCCAACACCTTCACAGAGGATTCATCTATGGCCTCATTCTCCACAGGGCTGTAAGGTAAAGTATTATGTGTGAGTTTCTAATTATTGCCCCAAAGGAGCATATGCCCATATCTCAGTCATTGATGGACTGAAAGGCGGTTTACTCACGGTTTTTGGGCGGATCGCCCACGATTTACCGGGTGATATGATAAATCTGCCTAAAGCAAAATATGCTTTCCTAACTGCGCACTAGGTGGCATCTAGGTTTAAACAGACTTACCTGGGTATTTGTAACGGACCCTTAATTCACACCCGGATATCGCTGTCTTGTTTGAAGAACGCTGCTGAAGAGTCACTGTCTTGTTAGACGACGCAAACTCATTGTCCCTTTACGTTCTTTTATTTCAGTCTTTTTGCAGTAGTAAGAAGCTGCGCACACTTCTGAATATACCGCGATTTTATACACTAAACGCGCTGGAACAGAATTCTTATCCGATTTCCCGATGTTAGTGGAGATTGAGGGAGGACGAAAGCATACGACGATGGTCTCTTTGTCCGGTTATAAACCGCGCCGTAGCACCCTCCCCCTTAGGTATCTTAAGTCAATCTACCCTCTCCTGCAGCCCGCAGCCCGGTCAAGCGGCGTCGCTGAGGTCAGCTAAATTTCAACACTTGCAAACCACTTGCAATTCAAGAGCTCGTGTTCTCTAAATACTTCGATCACTAGAGCACAAGATTAAAGGCAAGTTGGTAATGGAAATAACAGTTTTCTATATCTCTTCCCTGCTAAGGTAAAGAGTAACATATCTCAATGTCTATCACTCATTACATTAACATATGTTGCAACCCTGGTCAGCTACTACGTGACTCTTGGCTGTTTGGGGCCGTCCATATGTTTTCAATTAAACTGTTGACCAGTAGGTTGTTGATCAGGATGCTAGACTCGCCATCTGGCCCTTTCTAAGGGCCGGAAAGGGTTGAGCCCTTTCTAAGGGCAGAAAGGGTAGATACCCCCCTCCTTTGGAGAATTTTCTCCACACTGGGGGGCAGCGAAGGTTCACTGAAAGTGAACTACTCATCGCTTAACATTAATTTGATTTTCTCATTCGCCATCACTGCTGCTTGTCTTTTCTGAACAGCTTCAGTCTGTGTGGTTTCTGGAGAATCACTAATTTTATTTTTGTTGTCAACACTGTGTAATTCTAACGGCACTAATTTATCTATTGTCCGCTTATTCACTACACCTTTGCTCAAAACATCAACTGTCCTGATGATTCCATTTGCATCAGGATATATGGTCACAATTTTTCCAAGAGGCCAATGGGACCTCGGACCATCATTGTTAATAATCACTATGTCACCAGGTCTTAAGGACTTATACTTTTCTGGAACACCAGCTCCATAGAAGTGTTCTCTCAATGAGGTGAGATAGTCTTCTCGCCAAATTTTCTCCCAGCGTTCAATCACTTTATTAAGGTGTTTGAATTTACGTCTGAGTTGCTCAGGTTCGAAATGTGTAGGATCCTCTATGATTTCTTTATCATTCATGGGAGGAACAGGTTCGAGCCTTCTGCCATGGATGGACTTAACACTTCTAAATTGTCCAGATCATCGGTAACATACGTTAAAGGTCTGTTGTTGACTCAATTTTCTATTTCAGTTACGACTATACGAAATTCTTATGAAAGACCTTTGTGAGCCTTGATCAAATAATGTTAGCACATTGGTTTTGTGTAATTTATTGGATAACTCTACTCGAACAATTGGGAGAGCAGTCGATTTAGACTTATCTCTCACATTCAATGCTGTTGTTTGTTGATTTCCTGACTCTGTGGAAGTCGGTTGTTCAGCATAAGTGCTTGGGCATAATGCTGTGTGATGCATTCCCTTGCATTTAAAACACTTCTTCAGTGAGCATTTACCTCCTTTGTGTTCACCTAAACACTTAGTGCACCTTTTCAGCTGTTGAGCACATTGTTTCCGTGCCTCCATTGTTGTGTATTGAATGCAATACTGTGCCTAATGTGTTCCATCACAAAGTACACATTTTGGAGTACGTTTATGTGTGACAGTCTGTTTACTGTCTGTTGTGTTCACAGATTGATAAGTGCCTACATGGCATTTCCCAATCTGTGGTTTAGTGGGAGTAGGTACACTCTTTTTGTACTGAGTTGAAGGTTTATTATCCACAACAGGAATGGGGGATTTCTCATCTTGTCTCTTTCCTTGCATGCATGAGACTATTGTTTGTAAACCATTGCTAATTTCTTCACAAGTGAAATAGCGTTTATTGAACATAATATTTAAACGTTCAATGGTTTGTGTTGACAGTTTATCTTGTATAATACCACTGATAAACCAATCACATTGCCTTAGATCATATTTAACTCCTAGAGTTCTGAGACTATTTTCTAATGTAATTCTAAATGACTGCAAGTCTGAAAGACAATGTTAGGGTGGTTTCAAGCTTGATATTAAGACTGCATGTCTAACCCTGGCTTTGTCAGCTAAGACACGTAAGGCTAGAGCATAATTGCCTTTGACCACCGGAAATGATTTAATCAGTTCATAGGGTTCACCTTTCACGAGATATCTGAGATAATTGAACTTAGCTATCTCATCTATGTCAGTACGTGAATTCACTAAAGAATTAAACCCACTAATGAACTCTTCATAATCATTACCTTCAAAAATAGGCATAGCCAATTTAGGAAGACTAGGTAAGCCTACACCAGATGTGGCAGGTGTGGCAGGTGTGGGGACAGGTGTCTGACCACTAATTACAGTAGGTTTTTGCGACAAAGTGTTGCGGCAGATAGCCTGTATTCCTGTCCACCTTAATTGTTGCCCACTAAAGGTATCCAAGACACTTTTAATTTCTTCCTCTGACGGGTTGGTATCTAGAAATTCATTTTCATAAATCTCGTAGCCTGAATTAATGATTTCCAGACGGTTATTAAATAATTGAGATATAATTTCCAACTGATCATAGTCTATATTTGTGTCTTGGGTTAAACCTATACGTTTTAGAGCGGTTTCAGTGCTTTTCTGACAAAACTCATTTTTTAGCTAAAATACTTAGATTAACAAACTTTAAAATAGAATTTGTACTGCAATTGAAATTTATGGAAAAGTAAGCGAAATTTTATGATTTTTTTTTTTTTTGAGGAAGCTTACTCAGGTATATTTTATCTAAAAAAACAGTTTTTCAGAAAATCCTTGAAAATGCCTTGAATCGTCAAAAAATGCAATAAAATTACGTTTTATAGCATTTTTGAATATTTATAAATTATTTACAATTTGTTAAAAAATCCCAGAAAAAAATCAATATTATTATAAAATATTTCATATTATTTTTCAAAAAATACATGAAACATTAAAAAGCTCAGAAAAATGTGCTAAAATGGTATTTTATTGCATATATCGACATTTTAGAGCGTTTTGAGTGCTTTTCTAACAAAACTCATTTTTTAGCTAAAATTCTTAGATTATCAAACTTTTAAATAGAATTTCTACTGCAAATGAAATTTATGGGAAAAGTAAGCGAAATTTTAAGATTTTTTTTTTAGGAAGCTTACTCATAGGTAAATTTTATCTAAAAAAATTGTTTTTCAGAAGATCTTTGAAAATGCCTTGAATCGTCAAAAAATGCAATAAAATAACATTTTACAGTATTTTTGAATATTTATATAATATATATATATTTTTAAAAAATCCCATTAAAAATCTACAAAAATCAATATTATTATAGTATATTCCATATTATTTTTCAAAAAATACATTAAACATTAAAAAGCTCAGAAAAATGAGTAAAATTATATTTTATTGCATATTTCGATGTTTTAGACCGGTTTGAGTGCATTTCTGACAAAACTCATTTTTTAGCTAAAATACTTAGATTATCAAACTTTTAAATAGAATTTCTACTGCAATTGAAATTTATGCGAAAACTAAGCGAAATTTTATGATTTTTTTTGAGGAAGCTTGCTCATAGGTATATTTTATCTAAAAAAATAGTTTTTTTCGGAAAATCCTTGAAAATGCCTTGAATTGTCAAAAAATGTAATAATGCAACGTTTTATAGCTTCTTTTAATATTTTTAAATTACTTACATATTTTTTTAAAAATCCAATTAAAAATCTATAAAAACCAATATTATTATAGAATATTTCATAATTTTTTTTCAAAAAATACATGAAACATTAAAAAGCTGAGAAAAATGTGCTAAAATGGTATTTTATTACATATCTCGATGTTTCAGAGCGGTTTGAATGCTTTTCTGACAAAACTCATTTTTTAGCTAAAATACTTTGATTATCAAACTTTTAAATAGAATTACTGCAATTGAAATTTATGGAAAAGTAAGCGAAATTTCACGATTGTTTTTTTTAGGGAGCATACTCATAGGTATATTTTATGTAAAAAAAATATTTTTTCAGAAAATCTTTGAAAATGCTTTCAATTGTCAAAAAATGCAATAAAATAACGTTTTATAGCATTTTTTAATATTTATAAATTATTTACATGTTTTTAAAAAATCCAATTAAAAATCTATTAAAATCAATATTATTATAGAATATTTCATATAATTTTTCATTAAATATGTGAAACAAAAAGCTCAGAAAAATGTGCTAAAATTTTATTTTATTGCATATTTCGACGTTTTTGTGCGGTGTGAGTGCTTCTCTGACAAAACTCATTTTTCAGCTAAAATACTTAGATTATCAAACTTTTAAATAGAATTTCTACTGCAATTGAAATTTATTGGAAAAGTAAGCGAAACTTTATGATTTTTTTTGAGGAAGCTTACTCATAGGTATATTTTATATAAAAAAATAGTTTTTCAGAAAATCCTTGAATCATCAAAAAATGCAATAAAATAACCTTTTATAGCATTTTTTAATATTTATAAATTATTTACATATTTTTAAAAAATCCCATTAAAAATCTATAAAAAACAATAATATTATAGAATATTTCATATTTTTTAAAAAAATTCAAGAAATATTAAAAAGCTTAGAAAATTGTGCTAAAATTTTATTTTATTGCATATTTCTACGTTTTAGAGCGGTTTGAGTGCTGTTCTGACAAAACTCATTTTTTAGCTAAAATACTTTTCAAAAATATTTTTCAAAATATATTTTATATAATTTTTCAAAAAATACATGAAACATTAAGAAACTCAGAAAAATTTGCTAAAACTTGTATTTTATTGCATATAGCGACGTTTTAGAGCGTTTTGAGTGATTTTCTAACAAAACTTATTTTTTAGCTAAAATACTTAGATTATCAAACTTTTAAATAGAATTTCTACTGCAATTGAAATTTATGCGAAAACTAAGCGAAATTTTATGATTCTTTTTTTTTTGAGGAAGCTTGCTCATAGGTAAATTTTATCTAAAAAATAGTTTTTCAGAAAATCCTTGAAAATGACTTGAATCGTCAAAAAATGCAATAATGCAACGTTTTATAGTATTTCTTAATATTTATAAATTATTTACATGTTTTTTTAAAAAATCCCATTAAAAATTTATGAAAACCAATATTATTATAGAATATTTCATAATTTTTTTTCAAAAAATACATGAAACATTAAAAAGCTGAGAAAAATGTGCTAAAAAGGTATTTTTTGCATATCTCGATGTTTCAGAGCGGTTTGAATGCTTTTCTAACAAAACTCATTTTTTAGCTAAAATACTTAGATTATCAAACTTTTAAATAGAATTTCTACTGCAATTGAAATTTATTGGAAAAGTGAGCGAAACTTTATGATTTTTTTTGAGGAAGCTTACTAATAGGTATATTTTATATAAAAAAAAATTTTTCAGAAAATCCTTGAATCATCAAAAAATGCAATAAAATAACCTTTTATAGCATTTTTTAATATTTATAAATTATTTACATATTTTTATAAAATCCCAATAAAAATCTATAAAAAACAATATTATTATAGAATATTTCATAATATTTTTCAAAAAATTCATGAAATATTAAAAAGCTTAGAAAATTGTGCTAAAATTTTATTTTATTGCATATTTCGACGTTTTAGAGCGGTTTGAGTGCTGTACTGACAAAACTCATTTTTTAGCTAAAATACTTTTCAAAAATATTTTTCAAAATATATTTCATATTATTTTTCAAAAAATACATGAAACATTAAAAAACTCAGAAAAATGTGCTAAAATGGTATTTTATTGCATATATCGACGTTTTAGAGCGTTTTGAGTGCTTTTCTAACAAAACTCATTTTTTAGCTAAAATTCTTAGAAATTTTTAAATAGAATTTCTACTGCAATTGAAATTTATGGGAAAAGTGAGCGATATTTTATGATTTTTTTTAGGAAGCTTACTCATAGGTAAATTTTATCTAAAAAAATAGTTTTTCAGAAGATCCTTGAAAATGCTTTGAATCGTCAAAAAATGCAATAAAATAATGTTTTATAGTATTTTTGAATATTTATAAATTATTTACATGTTTTTAAAAAATCCCATTAAAAATCTATGAAAATCAATATTATTATAGTATATTTCATATTATTTTTAAAAAAATACATTAAACATTAAAAAACTCAGAAAATGAGCTAAAATTTTATTTTATTGCATATTTCGATGTTTTAGACCGGTTTGAGTGCATTTCTAACAAAACTCATTTTTTAGCTGAAATACTTAGATTATCAAACTTTTAAATAGAATTTCTACTGCAATTGAAATTTATGCGAAAACTAAGCGAAATTTTATGATTTTTTTTGAGGAAGCTTGCTCATAGGTATATTTTATCTAAAAAAATAGTTTTTCAGAAAACCCTTGAAAATGACTTGAATCGTTTAAAAATGCAATAATACAACGTTTTATAGCTTCTTTTATTATTTATAAATTATTTACATATTTTTAAAAAAATCCCATTAAAAATCTATAAAAACCAATACTATTATAGAATATTTCATAATTTTTTTTCAAAAAATACATGAAACATTAAAAAGCTGAGAAAAATGTGCTAAAATGGTATTTTATTACATATCTCGATGTTTCAGAGCGGTTTGAATGCTTTTCTGACAAAACTCATTTTTTAGCTAAAATACTTTGATTATCAAACTTTTAAATAGAATTACTGCAATTGAAATTTATGGAAAAGTAAGCGAAATTTCATGATTTTTTTTTTTAGGGAGCATACTCATAGGTATATTTTATGTAAAAAAAATATTTTTTCAGAAAATCTTTGAAAATGCTTTCAATTGTCAAAAAAATGCAATAAAATAACGTTTTATAGCATTTTTAATATTTATAAATTATTTACATGTTTTTAAAAAATCCCATTAAAAATCTATGAAAATTAATATTATTATGGTATATTTCATATTATTTTTCAAAAAATACATTAAAAATTAAAAAGCTCAGAAAAATGAGCTTAAATTGTATTTTATTGCATATTTTGATGTTTTGGAGCAGTTTGAGTGCATTTGAGACAAAACTCATTTTTTAGCTAAAATACTTAGATTATCAAACTTTTAAATAGAATTTCTACTGCAATTGAAATTTATGCGAAAACTAAGCGAATTTTTTTTATTTTCTTTTGAGGAATCTTGCTCATAGGTATATTTTATCTAAAAAAATAGTTTTTCTGAAAATCCTTGAAAATGCCTTGAATCGTCAAAAAATGCAATAATGTAACGTTTTATAGCATCTTTTAATATTTATAAATTATTTTCATATTTTTAAAAAATCCCATTAAAATCTACAAAAATCAATATTATAGTATATTTGATATTATTTTTCAAAAAATACATTAACCATAAAAAGCTCAGAAAAATGAGCTAAAATTGTATTTTATTGCATATTTCGATGTTTTAGACCGGTTTGAGTGCATTTCTGACAAAACTCATTTTTTAGCTAAAATACTTAGATTATCAAACTTTTAAATAGAATTTCTACTGCAATTGAAATTTATGCGAAAACTAAGCGAAATTTTATGATTTTTTTTGAGGAAGCTTGCTCATAGGTATATTTTATCTAAAAAAATAGTTTTTCAGAAAATCTTTGAAAATGCCTTGAATTGTCAAAAAATGCAATAATGCAACGTTTTATAGCTTCTTTTATTATTTATAAATTATTTACATATTTTTTAAAAAATCCCAATAAAAATCTTTAAAAACCAATATTATTATAGAATATTTCATAATTTTTTTTCAAAAAATACATGAAACATTAAAAATCTGAGAAAAATGTGCTAAAATGGTATTTTATTGCATATCTCGATGTTTCAGAGCGGTTTGAATGCTTTTCTGACAAAACTCATTTTTTAGCTAAAATACTTTGATAATCAAACTTTTTAATAGAATTACTGCAATTGAAATTTATGGAAAAGTAAGCGAAATTTCATGATTTTTTTTTAGGAAGCATACTCATAGGTATATTTTATGTAAAAAAAATATTTTTTTTCAGAAAATCCTTGAAAATTCTTTCAATTGTCAAAAAATGCAATAAAATAACGTTTTATAGCATTTTTTAATATTTATAAATTATTTACATGCTTTTAAAAAATCCCATTAAAAATCTATGAAAATCAATATTATTATAGTATATTTCATATTATTTTTCAAAAAATACATTAAACATTAACAAGCTCAGAAAAATGAGCTAAAATTGTATTTTATTGCATATTTCGATGTTTTAGACCTGTTTGAGTGCATTTGTGACAAAACTCATTTTTTAGCTAAAATACTTAGATTATCAAACTTTTAAATAGAATTTCTACTGCAATTGAAATTTATGCGAAAACTAAGCGAATTTTTATGATTTTTTTTTTTGAGGAAGCTTGCTCATAGGTATATTTTATCTAAAAAAATAGTTTTTCAGAAAATCCTTGAAAATGCCATGAATCATTTAAAAATTCAATAATGCAACGTTTTATAGCATCTTTTAATATTTATAAATTATTTACATATTTTTAAAAAATCCAATTAAAAATCTATAAAAACCAATATTATTATAGAATATTTCATAAATGTGCTAAAAAGGTATTTTATTGCATATCTCGATGTTTCAGAGCGGTTTGAATGCTTTTCTGACAAAACTCATTTTTTAGCTATAATACTTTGATTATCAAACTTTTAAATAGAATTACTGCAATTGAAATTTATGGAAAAGTAAGCGAAATTTCACGATTTTTTTTTTACGAAGCATACTCATAGGTATATTTTATGTAAAAAAATATTTTTTTCAGAAACTCCTTGAAAATGCTTTGAATTGTCAAAAAATGTTTTATAGCATTTTTTAATATTTATAAATTATTTACATGTTTTTAAAAAATCCAATTAAAAGTCTATTAAAATCAATATTATTATAGAATATTTCATATTATTTTTCAGTAAATTTATGAAACAAAAAGCTCAGAAAAATGTGCTAAAATTTTATTTTATTACATATTTCGACGTTTTTATGTGGTGTGAGTGCTTCTCTGACAAAACTCATTTTTCAGCTAAAATACTTAGATTATCAAACTTTTAAATAGAATTTCTACTGCAATTAAAATTTATTCGAAAACTAAGCGAAATTTTATGATTTTTTTTTTTTTTTTGAGGAAGCTTGCTCATAGTTATATTTTATCTAAAGAAATAGTTTTTCAGAAAATCCTTGAAAATGCCTTGAATCGTCAAAAAGTGCAATAATGCATCGTTTTATAGCATCATTTAATATTTATAAATTATTTACATTTTTTTAAAAAACCCATTAAAAATCTATAAAAACCAATATTATTATAGAATATTTCATAATTTTTTTTCAAAAAATACATGAAACATTAAAAAACTCAGAAAAATGTGCAAAAACTAGTATTTTATTGCATATATCGACGTTTTACAGCGTTTTGAGTGCTTTTCTAACAAAACTTATTTTTTAGCTAAAATTCTTAGATTATCAAACTTTAAAATAGAATTTCTACTGCAATTGAAATTTATGGAAAAGTAAGCGAAATTTTATGATTTTTTTTTTTGAGGAAGCTTACTCATAGGTATATTTTATCTAAAAAAAATAGTTTTTCAGAAAATCCTTGAAAATTCTTTGAATCATCAAAAAATGCAATAAAATTACGTTATATAGCATTTTTGAATATTTATAAATTATTTACATATTTTTAAAAAATCCCAGAAAAAATCAATATTATTATAGAATATTTCATATTATTTTTCAAAAAATACATGAAACATTAAAAAACTCAGAAAAATGTGCTAAAATGGTATTTTATTGCATATATCGACGTTTTAGAGCGTTTTGAGTGCTTTTCTAACAAAACTCATTTTTTAGCTAAAATTCTTAGAAATTTTTAAATAGAATTTCTACTGCAATTGAAATTTATGGGAAAAGTGAGCGATATTTTATGATTTTTTTTAGGAAGCTTACTCATAGGTAAATTTTATCTAAAAAAATAGTTTTTCAGAAGATCCTTGAAAATGCTTTGAATCGTCAAAAAATGCAATAAAATAATGTTTTATAGTATTTTTGAATATTTATAAATTATTTACATGTTTTTAAAAAATCCCATTAAAAATCTATGAAAATCAATATTATTATAGTATATTTCATATTATTTTTAAAAAAATACATTAAACATTAAAAAACTCAGAAAATGAGCTAAAATTTTATTTTATTGCATATTTCGATGTTTTAGACCGGTTTGAGTGCATTTCTAACAAAACTCATTTTTTTAGCTAAAATACTTAGATTATCAAACTTTTAAATAGAATTTCTACTGCAATTGAAATTTATGCGAAAACTAAGCGAAATTTTATGATTTTTTTTGAGGAAGCTTGCTCATAGGTATATTTTATCTAAAAAAAATAGTTTTTTTCAGAAAATCCTTGAAAATGCCTTGAATCGTAAAAAAATGCAATAATGCAACGTTTTATAGCATCTTTTAATATATAAAAATTATTTACATATTTTTAAAAAATCCAATTAAAAATCTATAAAAACCAATATTATTATAGAATATTTCATAAATGTGCTAAAAAGGTATTTTATTGCATATCTCGATGTTTCAGAGCGGTTTGAATGCTTTTCTGACAAAACTCATTTTTTAGCTAAAATACTTTGATTATCAAACTTTTAAATAGAATTACTGCAATTGAAATTTATGGAAAAGTAAGCGAAATTTCACGATTTTTTTTACGAAGCATACTCATAGGTATATTTTATGTAAAAAAATATTTTTTTCAGAAACTCCTTGAAAATGCTTTGAATTGTCAAAAAATGTTTTATAGCATTTTTTAATATTTATAAATTATTTACATGTTTTTAAAAAATCCAATTAAAAGTCTATTAAAATCAATATTATTATAGAATATTTCATATTATTTTTCAGTAAATTTATGAAACAAAAAGCTCAGAAAAATGTGCTAAAATTTTATTTTATTACATATTTCGACGTTTTTATGTGGTGTGAGTGCTTCTCTGACAAAACTCATTTTTCAGCTAAAATACTTAGATTATCAAACTTTTAAATAGAATTTCTACTGCAATTAAAATTTATTCGAAAACTAAGCGAAATTTTATGATTTTTTTTTTGAGGAAGCTTGCTCATAGTTATATTTTATCTAAAGAAATAGTTTTCAGAAAATCCTTGAAAATGCCTTGAATCGTCAAAAAGTGCAATAATGCATCGTTTTATAGCATCATTTAATATTTATAAATTATTTACATTTTTTAAAAACCCATTAAAAATCTATAAAAACCAATATTATTATAGAATATTTCATAATTTTTTTCAAAAAATACATGAAACATTAAAAACTCAGAAAAATGTGCAAAACTAGTATTTTATTGCATATATCGACGTTTTACAGCGTTTTGAGTGCTTTTCTAACAAAACTTATTTTTTAGCTAAAATTCTTAGATTATCAAACTTTAAAATAGAATTTCTACTGCAATTGAAATTTATGGAAAATAAGCGAAATTTTATGATTTTTTTTTTTGAGGAAGCTTACTCATAGGTATATTTTATCTAAAAAAAATAGTTTTTCAGAAAATCCTTGAAAATTCTTTGAATCATCAAAAAATGCAATAAAATTACGTTATATAGCATTTTTGAATATTTATAAATTATTTACATATTTTTAAAAAATCCCAGAAAAAATCAATATTATTATAGAATATTTCATATTATTTTTCAAAAAATACATGAAACATTAAAAAACTCAGAAAAATGTGCTAAAATAGTATTTTATTGCATATATCGACGTTTTAGAGCGTTTTGAGTGCTTTTCTAACAAAACTCATTTTTTAGCTAAAATTTTTAGAAATTTTTAAATAGAATTTCTACTGCAATTGAAATTTATGGGAAAAGTAAGCGATATTTTATGATTTTTTTTTAGGAAGCTTACTTATAGGTAAATTTTATTTAAAAAAATAGTTTTTCAGAAGATCCTTGAAAATGCCTTGAATCGTCAAAAAATGCAATAAAATAACGTTTTATAGTATTTTTGAATATTTATAAATTATTTACATGTTTTTTAAAAAATTTAATTAAAAATCTATGAAAATCAATATTATTATAGTATATTTCATATTATTTTTCAAAAAATACATTAAACATTAAAAAACTCAGAAAAATGAGCTAAAATTTTATTTTATTGCATATTTCGATGTTTTAGTTAAAAAGGGGCCCTCCATATCAACGCGGCGCGCGAGAACATTTTTTCGAAAAAAATTGAAAACTTAGTTAACCATATTGAAAAATAGAGTAACTCTCTGGCTACACAATGGTACAAGAATCATTGTTCTACGACATTCCTACAAGGAATTATGGTCGTTTATAACACATATGGTGACGCCAACAACTGAAGTAGGCCGGCTGACATTCCAGGATTTTCGTATTTTTTTCCCCAATTTTTTTCCTTAATTTCTTGTAGTATTCTTACTTATATAATAATTCACGATTTGGCATCATAACAGAGTGGGCGGAGCTTATAAGAAGACTTTCAGCCAATTAGGAACCTTCTAGAACATTTGATTGCGTCAGCAGAAATTCCTGACTCAGGATAGCTGGGGAATATGCTTCATTATAACGCTATTATCAATACTACGGCTTTTATATCTATCACAATTGATCTATCATGACATAATAGGTAATATAAATAACAAATAACCATAGTAAATACTCCAGAATGAATAATATGTAGCATAATATGATCGCCGCCTGGCACCGCCTCCAAAGTATAAATATTACATCAGTTGGTGTGGGTGTTCCTTGGGGGTGTCATTCTCACTCTAGGTGACTTGTATTAAAGAAAACGAACAGGGCTAACTATGATATACACTCGTAATGCAAGATAAAGCTGAGAAAAATGTTATTTTGCTGCTGGAATTTTTTTTTTTCCTTGCGCGACCTTCCGGGCGGATTATCTCAGAAGTAAGTTATTCATCTATATATTGGACAGGAACCGTTAATAATTATAGGAATGAAATGAAACTCACAGACAACATAAAATAAAGGTTGTATTAATTTCTAATGGAACATTTTTTGAGATATCGTAATTAGTTTTTGATTTATGTGAGGTAAAAAGTCAGATATTTTCCAACATGTAAAAACACACAAACTTTATTTTTTTTTAAGTATGAAGATAGGGATAAATTACAGAAACCTTTTCATTCGTATGTCAGATTAGCATTGTTTTATGCGTAGGTGAAGCCAGAACAGCTTCAACAAGTCCCACTACGACTTTAGAATTTTTTATATATGATGTTTGGTAAAAAATTGATAAATAATTTTTCTCTCAGTTGTTTGTTGGACGATCTTTTTGAAACTTGATACAAGTCAACTACAAAGGTGCTTCTTTATGTACAAAAAAAATGAAAGAAATCGAACGAAAAAAAAAAAAAACTTCTAATCAATGACATCCCCTTTAGAGCGGTTTGAATGCATTTCTGACAAAACTCATTTATTAGCTAAAATACTTAGATTATCAAACTTTTAAATAGAATTTCTACTGCAATTGAAATTTATGCGAAAACTAAGCGATATTTTATGATTTTTTTTTTTAGGAAGCTTGCTCGTAGGTATATTTTATCTAAAAAAATAGTTTTTCAGAAAATCCTTTAAAATGCCTTGAATTGTCAAAAAATGCAATATTGCAACGTTTTATAGCATCTTTAAATATTTAAAAATTATTTACATATTTTTAAAAAATCCCATTAAAAATCTATAAAAACCAATATTATTATAGAATATTTCATAAATTTTTCAAAAAATACATGAAACATTAAAAAGCTGAGAAAAATGTGCTAAACTGGTATATCTCGATGTTTCAGAGCGGTTTTAATACTTTTCTGACAAAACTCATTTTTTAGCTAAAAAAACTTTTATTATCAAACTTTTAAATAGAATTACTGCAATTGAAATTTAAGGAAAAGTAAGCGAAATTTCACGAATTTTTTTTAGGGAGCATACTCATAGGTATATTTTATGTAAAAAAATATTTTTTCAGAAAATCTTTAAAAATGCTTTCAATTGTCAAAAAATGCAATAAAATAACGTTTTATAGCATTTTTTAATATTTATAAATTATTTACATGTTTTTAAAAATTCCCATTAAAAATCTATGAAAATCAATATTATTATACTATATTTCATATTATTTTTCAAAAAATACATTAAAAATTAAAAAGCTCAGAAAAATGAGCTAAAATTGTATTTTATTGTATATTTCGATGTTTTAGAGCGGTTTGAGTGCATTTCTGACAAAACTCATTTTTTAGCTAAAATACTTTGATTATCAAACTTTTAAATAGAATTACTGCAATTGAAATTTATCGAAAAGTAAGCGAAATTTCACGAATTTTTTTTACGAAGCATACTCATAGGTATATTTTATGGGTTTTTTTTTTTGTGCAGAAAATCCTTGAAAATGCTTTGAATTGTCAAAAAATGCAATAAAATAACATTTTATAGCATTTTTTAATATTTATAAATTATTTACATGTTTTTAAAAAATCCCATTAAAAATCTATGAAAATCCATATTATTATAGAATATTTCATATTATTTTTCATAAAATTTATGAAACAAAAAGCTCAGAAAAATGTGCTAAAATTTTATTTTATTGCATATTTCGATGTTTTTGTGCGGTGTGAGTGCTTCTCTGACAAAACTCATTTTTCAGCTAAAATACTTAGATTATCAAACTTTTAAATAGAATTACTACTGCAATTGAAATTTATTGGAAAAGTTTGCGAAACTTTATGATTTTTTTTTGAGGAAGCTTACTCATAGGTATATTTTATATAAAAAAATAGTTTTTCAGAAAATCCTTGAATCATCAAAAAATGCAATAAAATAACCTTTTATAGCATTTTTTAATATTTATAAATTATTTACATATTTTTAAAAAATCCTATTAAAAATCTATAAAAAACAATATTATTTTAGAATATTTCATATTATTTTTCAAAAAATTCATGAAATATTAAAAAGCTTAGAAAATTGTGCTAAAATTTTATTTTATTGCATATTTCGACGTTTTAGAGCGGTTTGAGTGCTGTTCTGACAAAACTCATTTTTTAGCTAAAATACTTTTCAAAAATATTTTTCAAAATATATTTCATATTATTTTTAAAAAAATACATGAAACATTAAAAAACTCAGAAAAATGTGCTAAAACTGGTATTTTATTGCATATATCGACGTTTTAGAGCGTTTTGAGTGCTTTTCTAACAAAACTCATTTTTTAGCTAAAATTCTTAGATTATCAAAATTTTAAATAGAATTTCTACTGCAATTGAAATTTATGGGAAAAGTAAGCGAAATTTTATGATTTTTTTTTTAGGAAGCTTACTCATAGGTAAATTTTATCTAAAAAATTGTTTTTCAGAAGATCCTTGAAAATGCCTTGAATCGTCAAAAAATGCAATAAAATAACGTTTTATAGTATTTTTGAATATTTATAAATTATTTTATTTTTTTATTAACACATCGGCCGATTCCCACCAAGGCAGGGTAGCCCGAAAAAGAAAAACTTTCATCATCATTCACTCCATCACTGTCTTGCCAGAAGGGTGCTTTACACTACAGTTATAAAACTGCAACATTAACACCCCTCCTTCAGAGTGCCGGCACTGTACTTCCCATCTCCAGAACTCAAGTCCGGCCTGCCGGTTTCCCTGAATCCCTTCATAAATGTTACTTTGCTCACACTCCAACAGCACGTCAAGTATTAAAAACCATATGCCTCCATTCACTCCTATCAAATACGCTCACACATGCTTGCTGGAAGTCCAAGCCCCTCGCACACAAAACTTCCTTTACCCCTCCCTCCAACCTTTCCTAGGCCGACCCCTACCCGCCTTCCCTCCACTACAGATTTATACACTCTCGAAGTCACTCTGTCTCGTTCCATTCTCTCTACATGTCCAAACCACCTCAACAACCCCTCCTCAGCTCTCTGAACAATCGTTTTGGTAATCCCGCACCTCCTCCTAATTTCCAAACTCCGAATTCTCTGCATTATATTCACACCACACATTGACCTCAGACATGACATCTCCACTGCCTCCAGCCTTCTCCTCGTTGCAACATTCATCACCCATGCTTCACACCCATATAAGAGCGTTGGTATAACTATACTCTCATACATTCCCTCTTTACTTCCATGGACAAGGTTCTTTGTCTCCACAGACTCCGAAGTGCTCCACTCACCCTTTTCCCCTCATCAATTCTATGATTCACCTCATCCTTCATAGACCCATCCGCCGACATATCCACTCCCAAATATCTGAATACATTCACCTCCTCCATACTCTCTCCCTCCAATCTGATATCCAATCTTTCGTCACCTATTCTTTTTGTTATCCTCATCACCTTACTCTTTCCTATATTCACTTTCAATTTTCTTCTTTTACACACCCTACCAAATTCATCCACCAACCTCTGCAGCTTCTCTTCAGAATCTCCCAAAAGCACAGTGTCATCAGCAAAAAGCAACTGTGACAACTCCCACTTTGTGTTTGCTTCTTTATCTTTTAGCCCAACACCTCTTGCCAAGACCCTCGCATTCACTTCTCTTACAACCCCATCTATAAATATATTGAACAACCACGGTGACATCACACATCCTTGTCTAAGGCCCACTTTTACTGGGAAATAGTCCCTTCCCTCCTACACACTCTAACCTGAGCCTCACTATCCTCATAAAAACTCTTCACTGCTTTCAGTAACCTTCCTCCTATTCCATACACCTGCAACATCTGCCACATTGCCCCCTATCTACCCTATCATACGCCTTTTCCAAATCCATAAATGCCACAAAACAGCTTTACCCTTATCCAAATACTGTTCACCTATATGTTTCACTGTAAACACTTGGTCTACACACCCCTACCTTTCCTAAAGCCCCTTGTTCATCTGCTATCCTGCTTTCTGTTTTACTCTTAATTCTTTCAATAATAACTCTACCATACACTTTACCAGGTACACTCAACAGACTTATTCCCCTATAATTTTTGCACTCTCTTTTGTCCCCTTTGCCTTTATACAAAGGAACAATACACGCTCTCTGCCAATCCCTAGGTACCTTACCCTCTTCCATACATTTATTAAATAATAGCACCAACCACTCCAAAATTATATCCCCACCTGCTTTTAACATTTCTATCTTTATCCCATGAATCCCAGCTGCCTTACCCCCTTTCATTCTACCCACTGCCTCACGAACTTCCCCTACACCCACAACTGGCTCTTCCACACTCCTACAAGATGTTATTCCTCCTTGCCCTACACACGAAATCACAGCTTCCCTGTCTTCATCAACATTTAACAAATCCTCAAAATATTCTCTCCATCTTCCCGATACCTCTAACTCTCCATTTAATAACTCTCCTCTCCTATTTTTAACTGTCAAATCCATTTGTTCTCTAGGGCTTCCTCAACTTATTAATCTCATTCCAAAACTTTTTCTTATTTTCAACAAAATTTGCTGATAACATCTCACCCACTCTCTCATCTGCTCTCTTTTTACATTGCTTCACCACTCTTTTAACCTCTCTTTTCTCTCCATATACTCTTCCCTCCTTGCATCACTTCTACTTTGTAAAAACCTCTCATATGCTAACTTTTTCTCCCTTACTACTCTCTTTACATCATCATTCCACCAATCGCTCCTCTTCCCTCCTGCACCCACTCGCCTGTAACCACAAACTTCTGCTGAACACTCTAACACTACATTTTTAAATCTACCCCATACATTTTCGACCCCATTGCCTACACTCTCACTAACCCATCTATCCTCCAATAGTTGTTTATATCTTACCCTAACTGCCTCCTCTTTTAGTTTATAAACCTTCACCTCTCTTTACTTACTGATTCTATTTTCCTTGTATCCCATCTACCTTTTACTCCCACTGTAGCTATAACTAAAAAGTGATCTGATATATCTGTAGCCCCTCTATAAACATGTACATCCTGAAGTCTACTCAACAGTCTTTTATCTACCAATACATAGTCCAACAAACTACTGTCATTACGCCCTACATCATATCTTGTATACTTATTTATCCTCTTTTTCTTAAAATATGTATTACCTATAACTAAACCCCTTTCTATACAAAGTTCAATCAAAGGGCTCCCATTATCATTTACACCTGGCACCCCAAACTTACCTACTACACCCTCTCTGCATGTTTCTCCCACTTTAGCATTTAGGTCCCCTACCACAATTACTTCTCATTTGGTTCAAAAGTTCCTATACATTCGCTTAACATCTCCCAAAATCTCTCTCTCCCTCTACACTCCTCTCTTCTCCAGGTGCATACACGCTTATTATGACCCACTTTTCGCATCCGACCCTTATTTTAATCCACATAATCCTTGAATTTACACATTTATATTCCCTCTTTTCCTTCCATAACTGATCCTTCAACATTATTGCTACCCTTCCTTAGCTCTAACTCTCTCAGATACTCCTGACTTAATCCCATTTATTTCTCCCCACTGAAACTCGCCTACCCCTTCAGCTTTGTTTCGCTTAGGGCCAGGACATCCAACTTCTTTTCATTCATAACATCGGCAATCATCTCTTTCTTATCATCCGCACTACATCCACGCACATTCAGACACCCCAATTTTATAAAGTTTTTCTTCTTCTCGTTTTTAGTAGATTTGTACAGGAGAAGGGGTTACTAGCCCATTGCTCCCGGCATCTTAGTCGCCTCATACGACACGCATGGCTTACGGAGGAAAGATTCTTTCCACTTCCCCATGGACAATAGAGAAAATAAAAAGAACAAGAGCTATTAAGAAAAGAAGAAAAACCTAGATTGTGTATGTATATATATGCATGTGTATGCCAGTGTAGTGTGACCTAAAGTGTAAGTAGAAGTAGCTAGATATACCTGTTATCCAGCGTGTTTATGAGACAGAAAAAGACACCAGCAATCCTACCATCATGTAAAACAGTTTCAGGTTTCTGTTTACAGTCACCTGGCAGGACGGTAGTACCTCCTGGGTGGTTGCTGTCTACCAACCTACTACCTATAAATTATATACATATTTTTAAAAAATCCTATTAAAAATCTACAAAAATCAATATTATTATAGTATATTTGATATTATTTTTCCAAAATATATAAACCATAAAAAGCTCACAAAAATGAGCTTAAATTGTATTTTATTGCATATTTCGATGTTTTAGACCGGTTTGAGTGCATTTCGACAAATCTCATTTTTTAGCTAAAATACTAAGATTATCAAACTTTTAAATATAATTTCTACTGCAATTGAAATTTATGCGAAAACTAAGTGAAATTTTATGATTTTTTTGAGGAAGCTTGCTCATAGGGTATATTTTATCTAAAAAATAGTTTTTAGAAAATCCTTAAAAAGGCCTTGAATCGTCAAAAATGCAATAATGCAACGTTTTATAGCATCTTTAATATTTATAAATTATTTACATATTTTTAAAAATCCCATTAAAAATCTATAAAAACCAATATTATTATAGAATATTTCATAATTTTCTTTCAAAAATACATGAAACATGAAAAGCTGAGAAAATGTGCTAAAAGGTATTTTTATGCATATCTCGATGTTTCCGTGCGGTTTGAATGCTTTTCTGACAAAACTCATTTTTTAGCTAAAATACTTTGATTATCAAACTTTTAAATAGAATTACTTCAATTGAAATTTATCGAAAAGTAAGCGAAATTTCACGAATTTTTTTTACGAAGCATACTCATAGGTATATTTTATGTTTTTTTTTTTTGTGCAGAAAATCCTTGAAAATGCTTTGAATTGTCAAAAAATGCAATAAAATAACATTTTATAGCATTTTTTAATATTTATAAATTATTTACATGTTTTTAAAAAATCCCATTAAAAATCTATGAAAATCCATATTATTATAGAATATTTCATATTATTTTTCATAAAATTTATGAAACAAAAGCTCAGAAAATGTGCTAAAATTTTATTTTATTGCATATTTCGATGTTTTTGTGGGTGTGAGTGCTTCTCTGACAAAACTCATTTTTCAGCTAAAATACTTAGATTATCAAACTTTTAAATAGAATTTCTACTGCAATTGAAATTTATTGGAAAAGTTTGCGAAACTTTATGATTTTTTTTGAGGAAGCTTACACATAGGTATATTTTATATAAAAAAATAGTTTTTCAGAAAATCCTTGAATCATCAAAAAATGCAATAAAATAACCTTTTATAGCATTTTTTAATATTTATAAATTATTTACATATTTTTAAAAATCCCATTAAAAATCTATAAAAAACAATATTATTTTAGAATATTTCATATTATTTTTCAAAAAATTCATGAAATATTAAAAAGCTTAGAAAATTGTGCTAAAATTTTATTTTATTGCATATTTCGACGTTTTAGAGCGGTTTGAGTGCTGTTCTGACAAAACTCATTTTTTAGCTAAAATACTTTTCAAAAATATTTTTCAAAATATATTTCATATTATTTTTCAAAAAATACATGAAACATTAAAAACTCAGAAAATGTGCTAAAACTGGTATTTTATTGCATATATCGACGTTTTAGAGCGTTTTGAGTGCTTTTCTAACAAAACTCATTTTTTAGCTAAAATTCTTAGATTATCAAAATTTTAAATAGAATTTCTACTGCAATTGAAATTTATGGGAAAAGTAAGCGAAATTTTATGATTTTTTTTTTAAGAAGCTTACTCATAGGTAAATTTTATCTAAAAAATAGTTTTTCAGAAGATCCTTGAAAATGCCTTGAATCGTCAAAAAATGCAATAAAATAACGTTTTATAGTATTCTTGAATATTTATAAATTATATACATATTTTTAAAAAATCCTATTAAAAATCTACAAAAATCAATATTATTATAGTATATTTGATATTATTTTTCAAAAAATATATAAACCATAAAAAGCTCACAAAAAATGAGCTTAAATTGTATTTTATTGCATATTTCGATGTTTTAGACCGGTTTGAGTGCATTTCTGACAAATCTCATTTTTTAGCTAAAATACTTAGATTATCAAACTTTTAAATATAATTTCTACTGCAATTGAAATTTATGCGAAAACTAAGCGAAATTTTATGATTTTCTTTTGAGGAAGCTTGCTCATAGGTATATTTTATCTAAAAAAATAGTTTTTTAGAAAATCCTTAAAAAAGGCCTTGAATCGTCAAAAAATGCAATAATGCAACGTTTTATAGCATCTTTTAATATTTATAAATTATTTACATATTTTTAAAAATCCCATTAAAAATCTTTTAAAAACAATATTATTATAGAATATTTCATAATTTTCTTTCAAAAATACATGAAACATGAAAAGCTGAGAAAAATGTGCTAAAAAGGTATTTTTATGCATATCTCGATGTTTCCGTGCGGTTTGAATGCTTTTCTGACAAAACTCATTTTTTAGCTAAAATACTTTGATTATCAAACTTTTAAATAGAATTACTTAGAATTACTCTAATTATTTTTTGGAGCTTCACTCATGTTTAAAAACTTTCACTTCTGCTTTGTCCTGCCTTGGTTTGGTAGAGTAAATTATTACAGTTCGCCATTTCTTTTAAAGGCCTTATGCCTACTATGTAAATTAATGCTAGAGTGGTGAGTAATTATTGTGGTTTCCTTCACAGTCCTCTGTGTCCGCTCGGATCATCGGATTCAAGGCTGAGTGGGTGGCCGGTGTACTCAACTATTGAGAAACAGAGCAACGAACACGATTTCTGCATTACCACCAGTAGTACCCCAGGACAATAGAAACATCAGGCAACTGGACGTCACTAGGGGCCAACTTTCAACTGAGTCCCTTACATCATATGTGACATTGTAACAGTTTTGGAAGACTGTTGGATTTGTGGTAAAACTAGAGGCAACAACAACACTACCACCACCACCACCACCACCACCACCAGGAGTTCTCTCTTAAGATTCATTGCTTCAGTGATACTTCCACAGCTGTAAATATTTAGCTTTGAATCATATACATTTTTTTTTTTGTTTTCATTTTTAATTTTCTTAATATAGGTTTATTCTAATCATATTTTCGTATTTATTATTTCAATTGCATTCTATTAAAATAAAGTGTTTATTTTTCTTGTTATTAGTTTTTTTTCTATTATTCTTTTCCGGAGAAGATTGGCGACGACCTTCACAAGTGGCGACCTTGCCAGGATTCACCAAGGATTCGACGCCTCGAACACGACTCGACCTACTCTGGACTTGAGCCGGCGACACCTGACGACATTATTGGAACTCCGCCAACAGTTACGCGGTGCACCTCAAACGCTTACACCACCGACGGTTGCCACCCTTCAAAGTATTCATTTACTATAGTGGGACTACAGTTAAGGTATTTAAAGGATTTGGTGATTGTTAATTACTCTTTTTTATGTTATCAAGTCAAGGCAGGATGTTGTTACTTCGTCACCTTTGTTTTGAGCTTGAAGATTATTTTAAATAGACTCTAGGGATCCGAGATTTTATGATAAATCTTCATTGAGTTCTTGTATGTTGTATCAAGGGAACTGTCTGGACACTCTTGATTATAGTGGGAAAGTGGATGGTCAAGGATCCCATTTCCTTACTGGTTGGTCGGAGCGGCATAGAACCCTCCGGTCAAATTTATACTGTATAAACGAAGTAGGGATTGAACCCTCCGGTTTTGTGTGTACAGTTGTAGCGGAGCGGATTTGAACCCTCCTTTTTTCTATTATATCTGTTTCATTACCCGTTAAGTTATCCCGGTTAGTATGGAGGAATACCAGTTCTGGATGAATGCTGGGATGGCTAGGTATTTCGGGAAACTTTAGAATCTTTCATAACTACTAAGATTCAGGAAAAAGAATGAAATTGGAGGAGAAACAAGAGAGACAGTTAGAAAGAGATCGAGAGAAACAAGAGAGACAGTTAGAAAGGGAACAAGAAGAAAAAAAAGGAGAGAGAGGTTGAAAGGAAGAGAAAAAGGAGAGGAGAGAATTGAGAGAGAAGAGAGAAAGGAGAAAGAAAAAAATTGAAAGAGAGAGACAAGAGAGACAGTTAGAAAGAGAACTAGAAGAAAAGAAAGAACGTGATAGACTTGATCGTGAAAGAGAGCACAAGTACGAGAAAACAAGCTAAGAACGGATGCACGCACTCTAGAGAAAAATTAGAGGAAAGAGCAAAAGCTAGAGAACATGAGGAAAGAGAAAAAGAAAGATCGTAAGTAGAGAAAGCTCGTCTAGACTTAGAGAATAGGAAACTAGGTCTTACCCAGCAGCAATTAAATGAGGGCGTAGTGGAGCGTCCCACTCCTTCATACCCCCACCCCCAACTTACCACCCTTCATTTTTAAATTTTTTTTAATATAGGTTTATTCTAATCATATTTTCGTATTTATTATTTCAATTGCATTCTATTAAAATAAAGTGTTTATTTTTCTTGTTATTAGTCTTTTTTTATTATTCTTTTCCTGAGAAGATTGACGACCTTCACAATGCAATAATGCAACGTTTTATAGCATCTTTAATATTTATAAATTATTTACTATTTTTAAAAATCCCATTAAAAAACTATAAAACCAATATTATTATAGAATATTTCATAATTTTCTTTTAAAAAAAACATGAAACATGAAAAAGCTGAGGGAAAAAGTGCTAAAAAGGTATTTTATTGCATATCTCGATGTTTCAGAGCGGTTTGAATGCTTTTCTGACAAAACTCATTTTTAGCTAAAATACTTTGATTATCAAACTTTTAATTAGAATTACTGCAATTGAAATTTATGGAAAAGTAGCGAAATTTCACGATTTTTTTACAAGCATACTCATAGGTATATTTTATGATTTTTTTTTTTCAGAAAATCCTTGAAAATGCTTTGAATTGTCAAAATGCAATAAAATAACATTTTATAGCATTTTATTATTTATAAATTATTTCATGTTTTTAAAAATCCCATTAAAAATCTATGAAAATCAATATTATTATAGAATATTTCAATTATTTTTCATAAAATTTATGAAACAAAAAGCTCAGAAAAATGTGCTAAAATTTTATTTTATTGCATATTTTGACGTTTTTGTGGGTGTGAGTGCTTCTCTGACAAAACTCATTTTTCAGCTAAAATACTTAGATTATCAAACTTTAAATAGAATTTCTACTGCAATTGAAATTTATTGGAAAAGAAGCGAAACTTTATGATTTTTTTGAGGAAGCTTACTCATAGGTATATTTTATATAAAAATAGTTTTTCAGAAAATCCTTGAATCATCAAAAAATGAAATAAAATAACATTTTATAGCATTTTTTAATATTTATAAATTATTTACATATTTTTAAAAATCCCATTAAAAATCTATAAAAACAATATTATTATAGAATATTTCATATTATTTTTCAAAAAATACATGAAACATTAAAAAGCTAGAAAATGTGTAAAATGTATTTTATTGCATATTCGAAGTTTAGCAACGGTTTGATGTTTTTTGACAAAACTCATTTTTAGCTAAAATATTTATTATAAACTTTTAAATAGAATTATCAAATTGAATTTGAAAATAGTAACAAATTTTAGATTTTTTTTAGAACTTATATACATATATTTAAATAATAAAATTTTTCAAAAATCTTGAAAATGCTTTGAATTTCAAAAAATGCAATAAAATAAACATTTTATAGCATTTTTTAATATTATAAATTATTTCATGTTTTTAAAATCAAATTAAAAATCTATAAAATCAATATTATTATAGAATATTTCATATTATTTTTATAAATTTATGAAATCAAAAGCTAGAAAATGTCAAAATTTTATTTTATTGCATATTCGAGTTTTTAGTTAATGTTTTAACTAAAATGCTTGAATTCAAAAAGAATAATAATTAAATTTTTAAAATAATATTTAATTTTAAATCATTAAATCTATAAAAAAATATTTTATAGAAATTTATATCAAAAATACATAACTTAAAGCTGAAAAATTTAAATATTTTATTCATATTCGAGTTATTTAATCTTTTAAAAACTCATTTGCTAAAACTTTACAAATTTAAAAGAATTTCAATTGAAATTTTGAAGTACGAAATTTTAGATTTTTTTAAAACTATCATAGATATAAAAATATTTTCAAATCCTTGAAAATTTTTGTAAAAATGAAAAATAAATTTATAGATTTTAATTTATATTATTACATATTTTTTAAAAATCTTTTCAAAAATCAATTTTTAAATATTGTATATTATTTTCATTTAAATAATTTTAATTATAAATTAGAAAAATGTAAAAATTTATTTTTTGCATATTTCATTTTAACGTGATATTTTTAAAACTATTTTTAGCTAAAATATTGAATCACTAAATATAAATTTTATTATTGAAATTTTGGAAAAGTGAAATTTTAATATTTTTTAAAATCTTATCATAGAATTTAAAAAAATTTTAAGAAATTTAAATTCTTTTGAAAAGTCTGAAAATATTTAAAATTTATTTATTATATATTTTAGAATTTTATAAATTTAACATATTTTAATAAAAATACTTTTAAAAATTTTTAAAAAATTTCAATATTTTAAAATTAAAAAATAAATTGAAATGATTAAAATATTTTATTATATTTCAATTTTAGATATGTGCTAAAAATATTTTAGCTAAAATTTTAGAGTAAAATTGTAAATAATTTTATGAATTAATTTTAAAAGTGTAAATTTTAAAAATTTTTATATTTACAAAGTAATTATCTAAAAATCTTTGAATGTCAAAAAATGCAATAAATAAATTTTATAGCATTTTAATATTTTAATTTTTAAGTTTTAAAATCAATTAAAATCTTAATCAAATTATTTAGATATTTCATATAATTTTCAATAAAATTTATGAAAAAAGCTAGAAAAATGTATAAATTTTATTTTATTTTAAAGACTTTTATGTAAATTTTATCTAAAAATCATTTTTAGCTAAAAACTTAGTTCAAACAAATAGAATATAATGCTATTAAATTTATTGAAAATTGCAAATTTTATGATTTTTTAGGTCATTTCTACAAATATTTTTATAAAAATAGTTTTTATAAAATCTTAATATCAAAAATGAAAAAATAAAATTTTACATTTTTTAATATTTATTGATATTTTTAAATATTAAAAATCTATTTTATAAAATACTTGATTTATAAATTAATTATCAATTAAATTTGCTAAAATTTATATTTTATTGATATTTGACGTTTTAAAGCGTTTATTGTTATAAAAATCATTTTTAGATAAAATCTTTTCAAAAATTTTTCAAAAATATTGCATATTTTTTAAAATTCATGAAATTAAAAATCAGAAAAATGTCTAAAACTGTTTTTATTTAATATCACTTTTAGACGTTTTATTCTTCAACAAAACTATTATTTTAGCTAAAATTGAGATTCAAAAAAATAGAATTTCTACTGCAATTGAAATTTATGGGAAAAGTAAGCGAAATTTTATGATTTTTTTTAAAAGCTTATTCATAGTAAATTTATCTAAAAATTTTTTCAGAAGATCATGAAAATGCCTTGAATCGTCAAAAATGCAATAAAATAACGTTTATAGTATTCTTGAATATTTATAAATTATATACATATTTTTAAAAATCTCAATTAAAAATCTACAAAAATCAATATTTTATATATATTTTAATATTATTTTTCAAAAATACATTAATATAAAAAGCTCTGAAAAATGAGCAAATTGTATTTTATTATATTTCGATGTTTTAGACCGGTTTAGTGCATTTCTGAAAAACTCATTTTTTACCTAAAATACTTAATTATCAAACTTTTAAATAGAATTTCTAGCAATTGAAATTTATGCAAACTAAGCAAATTTTATGATTTTTTTGAGGAAGCTTGCTCATCTTTGAAAATCAATATTATTATAGAATATTTCATATTATTTTTCAAAAAATACATGTAACATTAAAAAGCTCAGAAAAATGTGCTAAAATGGTATTTTATTGCATATTTCGACGTTTTAGTGCGTTTTGAGTGCTTCTCTAACAAAACTCATTTTTCAGCTAAAATACTTAGATTATCAAAATTTTAAATAGAATTTATACTGCAATTGAAATTTATGGGAAAAGTAAGCGAAATTTTATTATTTTTTTTTTTTTTAAGAAGTTTACTCATAGGTTAATTTTATCTAAAAAAATTGTTTTCAGAAGATCCTTGAAAATGCCTTGAATCGTCAAAAAATGCAATAAAATAACGTTTTATAGTATTCTTGAATATTTATAAATTATATACATATTTTAAAAAAATCCTATTAAAAATCTACAAAAATCAATATTATTATAGTATATTTGATATTATTTTTCAAAAAATACATTAACCATAAAAAGCTCAGAAAAATGAGCAAAAATTGTATTTTATTGCATATTTCGATGTTTTAGACCGGTTTGAGTGCATTTCTGACAAAACTCATTTTTTAGCTAAAATACTTAGATTATCAAACTTTTAAATATAATTTCTATTGGAATTGAAATTTATGCGAAACCTTAGCGAAATTTTATGATTTTTTTTTGAGGAAGCTTGCTCATAGGTATATTTTATCTAAAAAAATAGTTTTTCAGAAAATCCTTGAAAATGCCTTGAATCATCAAAAAATGCAATAATGAAACGTTTTGTAGCATTTTTTTAATATTTATAAATTATTTACATATTTTTTTAAAAATCCCATTAAAAATCTATAAAAATCAAAATTATTATAGAATATTTCATAATTTTTTTTTCAAAAAATACATGAAACATTAAAAAGCTGAGAAAAATGTGCTAAAATGGTATTTTATTGCATATTTCGACGTTTCAGAGCGGTTTGAATGCTTTTGTGACAAAACTCATTTTTTAACTAAAATACTTTGATTATCAAACTTTTAAATAGAATTTCTACTGCAATTGAAATTTATGGAAAAGTAAGCGAAGTTTCACGATTTTTTTTTTTTAGGAAGCATACTCATAGGAATATTTTATGTAAAAAAATATTTTTTCAGAAAATCCTTGAAAATGCTTTCAATTGTCCAAAAATGCAATAAAATAACGTTTTATAGCATTTTTTAATATTTATAAATTATTTACATGTTTTTAAAAATCCCATTAAAAATCTTTGAAAATCAATATTATTATAGAATATTTCATATTATTTTTCAAAAAATACATGTAACATTAAAAAGCTCAGAAAAATGTGCTAAAATGGTATTTTATTGCATATTTCGACGTTTCAGAGCGGTTTGAATGCTTTTCTGACAAAACTCATTTTTTTGGCTAAAATACTTAGATTATCAAACTTTTAAATATAATTTCTACTGCAATTGAAATTTATGGGAAAAGTAAGCAAAATTTTATTATTTTTTTTTTTTAGAAAGCTTACTCATAGGTATATTTTATTTAAAAAAAAAAATTGTTTATGAGATAATCCTTTAAAATGCCTTGAATCGTCAAAAAATGCAATAAAATAACGTTTTATAGCTTTTTTGAATATTTATAAATAATTTACATATTTTTAAAAAATCCCAGAAAAAGTCTATAAAAATAATATTATTATTGAATACTTCATATATTTTTCAAAAATATGTAAAACATAAAAAAAAAATTGAAAAATGTACTATAACTGCATTTTATTGCATATTTCAACGCTTTACAACACTTTGAAAGCTTTTCAGACAAACGTCATTTTTTTTGGCTAAAATACGGTAATTTTTAAACTTTTACTCAAATTTTCTGCTGCAAATGAATTTTCCGGGAAAAGTAAGCAAAATTTAAAAAAAATTTAGAATAAGCTAATAAAAAAGTATATTTTTGCACAAAAATAAAAGTTTTCAGGAAATGCTTGAAAATGGCTTGAATCGTGGAATATGCAATAAAATAAAGTCTTAGACCATTTCGCAATATTTTTAAATAATTTATATTTTTTTTACCCTTTGGGGGTCGACAGGCCTTCTCGGAAACGTGTTCATAGGGTCGAAAAATATTCGGGAAAAATTTTTTTATTTTATCTTATGAAATGATAGTTTTGTTTTCTAAATCTAAATGGCTAAACAAATTTTTTTTGCGATCAATACTTACAGAGATATGGAGGCTTCAAGTTGACCAAAATTGAACCGCTGACAGCAACATCGGTGACTTCCGGTTGGCCGGTAATAGTTTATTTATTTTTTTTCTACTTTTTTCTTTTATTTTTAATATTTTATTTTTTCAAGTAACTTTTATGTCTTGTGAGACCAATATAAACCATATTTTGTATATATACACTCCTTGTATACTACACAATAACTGCTGGCTGACTGGCTGACCAGCTGGCTGGCTGGCTGGCTGACCAGCTGGCTGAACAGCTGGCTGGATGGATGGCCAGTCGACTGGCTGGCTGACCAGCTAGCCGGCTGGCTTGCTGACCAGTTGGCTGGCTGGCTGGCTAGCTGGCTGGCTGGCTAGCTGACCAGCTGGCTGGATGGATGGCCAGCCGGCTGGCTGGCTTGCTGGCTGAACAACTAGCCAGCTGGCTGGCTGGCTTGCTGACCAGTTGGCTGGCAGGCTGGCTGACCAGCTGGCTGGCTGGCTACCTGACTCAGCTGGCTGGCTGGCTACCTGACCAGCTGGCTGGCTGAAC
>WNWK01018969.1:0-38799 GCA_009830355.1 Cherax destructor | reverse complement strand
AGCTTTCTCTTGCAGGATCATGGTGCGGTCTGATTCTGCCTTGAATATTACCTTGAGGGTCGATTTCTTCCCTTGTGTACCACCCGATTCTCCGAAAGTTGTCACTTGGGATTAGTCTCCCCTATTGCTAGCATGATCCCATCGATCTTTTCTTTCTCCTCCTGTTTCCTTCTGTCAGGTGTCCCTTCGACTTCCTTCAGACCATAGATAAAGATCGACTTCTCCCTTTCCTCCTCCCACTGTGTCTCCCATTGCCTTGTCAAAGGTGCATTATCCTCTCCCGGTGCTGTCATGGATGTATTCCCCGTGTTCCTTTGTGTGTCCGGTCTGCTCATACGTCCCTGTCCGCTGCAGTGTGTTGTTGGGGTCTCCGTGTTTAGCGTGTCTGCTGCTTTGTCTACCCTGTGTGTGTGTGTGTGTGTGTGTGTGTGTGTGTGTGTATGTGTGTGTGACCAAATTAATGTCCTCATAAATAACTCATTATGACTGTGACCGGATATAAACATATAAATAGTTCATTGCCACTGTAACTTGCTAACTATCAAAACTTTGGGACCCAGTCCCTGGACTCATTATGTACCTCTGTAATCTTTTGCCTACCACCCACATAATAGATATGGGGTGCATAAATTAAGATGTTAAACTATTTCCTGACAAATCTTACCTAACCTAATCTATAAATGTGTATCAAAAAATTTCATTTTATACCATCAGTGTGTACCTAAAGCTAATAATAATGTTTTATGAAAGCATTTGTGCCAAAATCGCAAGTTTTTCCTATTCGGCACGACAAACACAAAAAAAATGGTCTCAGAAAAGAAGTCGAAGGCTCAAAGGATCAGAGAAAAATGGTTCTGGTAAGGAAGAATGGATGGAAGAGCAATGTAAAAGGATGAAACAAGAGTGGGAGCGCAAACTAGGTGAGTTTTCTGTGAAAATGCAGAAGAGGATGGAGGCAGAAATGAAGAAATGGGAGTCACATGCCAGAGCTGCAGAAGCCAGGATACGGGCCCTAGAATATGAGGTAAATAGGCTGAATGAAGTTACAGGACTATTGCCTAGAGGAGACATAGCTTCTGAAGCAGGTACACCACTACTGAATGAGCAGCCCAACGGAAAGGAAGGAGACATGACTTATGCTAAGGCCTTATCAGTCCTTCAAGCAGGGCCGAGGAAGGAAGGGGGAGAGCTGTAGGGAGCAAGGATAGCAGAAAAGGAGGGTGGAGAGGGAGACATGGCCCATGCAGAGGCACGACCGTGCCACCAAGAGTTACAGAAAAATACAAGGGAGACAATGGCCATATACAAATGGGACCCAGTGACATAGAGGAAAAGGCAATGTGAGGAGGAGAAAGAGAAGTCAGTGTTTATTCATGAGCTTCAGAAGAACGAGGGAAGAACACACAATGAATGATGGCAGGAAGAAAACATCATCAAAGTAATAGGCGAGGAAGACATGACTGAGATAGTAAATTTTCAAAGAATAGGGGGGTACTTGAAGGGAAGAACTCGGCCGGTCAAGCTGATTTTGAAGACAGAAACAGTGCAAAACAGGATCCTTCAAGAGAAATCAAGGCTGAAGGAATCTTCAACATACAAGAGGGTGTTCCTAGACCGTGACACAACAAGAATAAAATGACAGCAGCTGAGGGAAAGGACAGAAGTAAAAGGGGCTAGGAAAAGAGACAAGGGCAAATTCAGCAGAGGACAACCAGAGCAAGCTAGAGCAACAAACACAAGCACACACAGAACCACCCCCAGAACCTCACAACCAAACACATTATCCCAACACAAACCACAATCCACACTTACAGCCCCCACCCCCACACTACACTGTACAATACCACAGCACACTGACAGGTCCCCCATACTCAAAGACCCCCCAGAACACAGTGTTGGAGTGGAAACTGAAGGTATAGTACACCAACACTGATGGAATAACGAATAAGTGGGAGGAGTGGCACGAAAGAGTCAAAGAGGCATCACTGGACGTCATTGCTCTCACAGAAACCAAGCTCACAGGAATGATAACAGATGCCATCTTTCCATCGGGATATCAGATCCTGAGGAAAGGCAGAGGGAACAGAGGGCATGGAGGAAAGGCACTGCTCATCAAAAACCAATGGGATTTTGATGAGCTGGAGAGAGGAGACAGAGGAGAAGCATGAGACTACATAATAGGAGCACTTCAGTCTGGAGGTCCCAAGGTGGAAATTGCAGTGATGTATAACCCTCAACAGAACAGCAGGAGGCCAAGGCAGGAGTATGATGAGAGCAATAGAGTGATGGTTGACACACTGGCTGAAGTGGCCAAAAGGGCTTATGCGAGCTGGGCAAAGCTGATGATTTTGGTGACTTCAATCACAAGGAAATCGACTGGGAGAACCTGGAGCCACATGGGGGCCCAGAAACGTGGAGGGCTAAGATGATGGACGTGGTACTGGAAAACCTCATGTACCAACGTGAAAAGGATACTACCAGAGAGAGAGGAGAGGATGAACCAGCAAGACTGGACCTAGTATTCACCTTGAGTAGTGCAGATATTGAGGACATCACATATGAAAGACCCCTCTGGACCAGTGATCACGTGGTTCTGAGCTTCGAATATATAGTAGAGTTACAAGTGGAGAGGGAAGCATGAAGGGCAGGACGATTAAAGCCAAACTAGAGGGGACTATGCAGGCATGAGGAATTTCCTGCACAGGGTTCAGTGGGACAGAGAACTGGCAGGGAAGTCAGTAAACGAGATCATGAAATATGTGGCAACGATGTGCAAGGAAGCTGAGGAGAGGTTTGTGACCAAGGTGTAGAGAGGCCAAAACCAAGTGTGCTAGAGAATGGAAGAAGCATAGAAGGCAAAGAACCCAGGAGAATAAAGAGAGCAGTCGTAGAGCCAGAAATGAATATGCGCAGCTAAGAAGGGAGCCCCAACAACAATTCGAGAAAGACATAGCAGCGAAAGCCAAATCTGACCCTAAGCTGTTGTTCTGCTCCATCAGGAGGAGAACAACAGTCAAGAACCTTGTAATCAGGCTGAGGAAGGAAGGAGGGGGGAGATCACAAGAAACAACCGTGAAGTATGTGAGGAACTCAACATGAGATTCAAAGAAGTGTTCACAGAGGAGACAGAAGGGACTCCAGAAAGACGGAGAGGTGAGGTACATCATCAATTGTTGAACACATTAAATACAACAGAGGAAAAAGTGAAAAGGCTGCTAAGCGAGCTAGATACCTCAACGGTGATGGGGCCAGATAACATCTCTCCATGGGTCCTGAGAGGGGAAGTAGAGGCGCTATGTGTACCACTAACAATAATCTTCAACACATCTATCAAAACAGGGCGACTACATGAGATATGGAAGACAGCCAATGTAATCAAAATTTTTAAAAAAGGAGACAGACACGAAGCACTTAACTACAGACCAGTGTCACTGACATGTATAGTAAGTAAAGCCATGGAAAAGATTATCAGGAGGAGAGTGGTGGAGGGAGCACCTAGAAAGGAATGAGCTTATCAACGACAGCCAGCACGGTTTCAGAGACGGGAAATCCTGTGTCACAAACCTACTGGAGTTCTATGACAGAGGGACAGCAGTAAGACAAGAGAGAGAGAGGAGTGGGTAGATTACATTTTATTGGATTGTAAGAAGGCATTTGACACAGTCCCACACAAGAGATTAGTGAAAAAGCTGGAGAACCAGGCAGGGATAATAGATAAGTCACTGCAATGGATCAGGGAATACCAGTCAGGAAGACAACAGTGAGTCATGGTACGTGGCGAGGTGCCAGAGTGGGCGCCTGTGGCGAGCGTGGTTCCACAGGGGTCAGTCCTAGGACAAGTGCAGTTCCTGGTATTTGTGAACGTCATAACGGAAGGAATAGACTCAGAGGTGTCCCTGTTTGCAGATGATGTGAAGTTGATGAGAAGAATTCAATCGGACGAGGACCAGGCAGAACTACAAAGGGATCCGAACAGGCTGCAGGCCTGGTACAGAAACTGGCTCCTGGAGTTCATCACCACCAAGTGCAAAGTCATGAAGATTGGGGAAGGGCAAAGAAGACCACAGATGGAGTACAGTCAATGGGGCCAGAGACTACAAACCTCACTCTAGAAAAAGGATCGTAGGGTGAGTATAACACCGGGCATATCTCCTGAGGCTCTTTAACCAAAAAACTGCTGCAGTATACGGGCGCCTAGCAAAGCTAAGAACAGCATTCCGACATGTAAATAAGGAATCGTTCAGGACATTGCACACCGTGTACGTTAGGCCCATATTGGAGTATGCAGCAAGTTTGGAACCCATACCTAGCCAAGCACGTAAGGAAACTAGAGAAAGTGCAAAGGTTTGCAACAAGACTAGTCCCGGAGCTAAGGGGCATGTCCTACGAGGAGAGATTAAGGGAAATCGACCTGACGACACTGGAGGACAGGAGAGATAGGGGGATATGATAACGACATATAAAATACTGAGAGGAATCGACAAGATGGACAGAGACAGGATGTTCCAGAAATAAGACACAGCAACAAGGGGTCACAGTTGGAAGTTGAAGAATCAAACGTATCACAGGGATGTTAGAAAGTATTTCTTCAGTCACAGAATTGTCAGGAAGAGGAATAGTCTGGGATGTGATGTAGTGGAGGCAAGATCCATTCATAGCTTTTAGAAGAGGTAGGAAGAGTGACCTAGTAGTGACCAATGAAGAAGCTAGGCCAGGAGCTGTGACTCGACCCCTGCAACCACAATTAGGTGATTACACACACACACACCACGAATGAGTGGTAGTGATAAAAAATGGGTAGCGAGTACAACATTCAGTTCTACTGGATGCGCTGGTTAAGTGGTCTAGAGCGTCATGTGTTTTAGCTCTCCATGAGGCAGGCCAAAGCTGCATGGGTTCGACCCTGGCTAGTGCTGTGTTGTTAGTGATTATATATATATATATATATATATATATATATATATATATATATATATATATATATATATATATACCATTTCTGCGAGGACCCGTCCTGGCAAACCTATATGAACAAGAACCTCTATGAAATAAATGGTATAAAATACCGAACTTCGAAAAATAAACACATAAGCAGTATAATGTGATTCTTATTGCAACGTCTTCTGCCCACGCAAGTGTTTATCAGTCACAGACAGCTCTACCTGGAAAATGACAACATGGAGATTATAGTAAGACAGTCATTTGGAGAATTTGAACAGGTGGGAGTCCGCATGGAGTCTTGGGTGTATGAGAACATGATGTGATCTTCAAAGGACCTGGTGTACCATTCTTGAGTTCTAGGTGGATAGCGTTGAAGAAGTTTCTTGGCAATAGGTTCAGCTATGTATATCCAACAACTTCAACCAGAACAACGGCTTCTACAACATAGCTGAACCTATTGCCAAGAAGTTTTCAACGCTATCCCACCTAGAACTCAAGAATGGCACTGCAGGTCCTTTAAGTCACACTATGTTTTTAACTATCACACTACTTTTAAGACTCACATGCAGCTTTCTCCACCTGACCCAGCATTCTCCACCTGACCCAGCATTCTCCACCTGACCCAGCATTCTCCACCTGACTGTACCCTATATATATCTCCATGTTGCTCATTTTCCAGGTAGATCTGTCTGTGACTCGATAAAGCCCACTGCGTGGGCGAAACGTTGTCAATAAAGGATCACATTATACTGCTTATGTGTTTATTTTTCCAAAGAACCTCTATTCTAGAAGTGATCAAGGTCCCAGGACCGAAACGTTTTCTAATAAATATGTCCTAGTGTTTCCTCACGTATCTTTCTAAACCAGTCTGTCGGTATTCTCAAAGTTTATACCATACATGACTTGTACACATCAGCAACATAATTTATATATGATGGAATTACACATGTAAAAAGCATCAAGTTTCATTTTCTGCAGCCCATTTAAAGATTTGGTTGATGTCCGCCTGGAGTCTTGCGGTGTCTTCAATGGAGGACACTCATGCAAATTCGGGAGTCATCTGCAAAGGAAGACACGGTGCTGTGGCTTACATCCCTGTCTATTTCAGATTTGAGGAAGATGAACAGGATGGCAGCGAGTACTGTGCCTTGTGGAACAGAGCTTTTCACCGTAGCTGCCTCAGATTTTACTCAGTTTACTATTAATCTTTGTGTTCTATTTGTTAGGAAATTATCGATCCATCTATCAACTTTTCCTGTTATTCTTTCATCACGCATTTTGTGCACTATTACACCATGGTCACACTTGTCAAAGGCTTTTGCAAAGTCTGTGTATACTACATCTGCGTTTTGTTTGTCTTCTAGAGCTAGCAGGACCTTGTCATAGTGGTCCAGTAGTTCGGACAGACAGGAGCGACCTGCTGTAATCCCATTTTGCCCTGGGTTGTGTAACTGATGGGTATCTAGATGGGGTGATGATCTTGCTTCTTAGAACCCTTTCAAATATTTTTATGATATGGGACTTTAGCGCTATCTGTCGGTAGTTCTTTACTATTGCTTTACTGCCCACTTTTAAATATTCTTCGGTATCTTACTGGTACCTACTAGGAAAGTCGATAGGTCATTATTAATGGTGTATGAAGAATTAGATATGCAACATCTGGGTATCTTTATTTGTAGACGTTTTTCCATCCAGGACATAATGTGAAGAAAAAAGAACTGTATACAAAACATGAGGTAATCAGTCCCTCAGCCTTGGAGTTGGTGAATAACACGTAGTCTTGACTGGCGTCAGATGATGGATGTGCAGCACACGAAGGCAGCGTCACTGGTAGGCGGGATTCCCCAGTGGAAGTAGGTCATTCCCTAGGGATGTAAGGAAGAAGGTTATGGAGATGTCCTCTGTATCAAGATTCCATGATGTTGCAGTGTCTGACAAGCTGTGCATGAATGTGGATAAGTGCAAGATGGGCATTAACAAAAGCTATATAGATAAGCTCCTGATAGATATATAGATAAGGTCCCTACAAGAAAGAACCCGAATTAATGTATTCAGATTAGATAATTTTAGAAGTAGAAAGGATTTAGGAAAGTATTGATTTGGAAATGGAGAAGACGATGAGTGGAACAGTTTGCCTGTTAGGGTTATTGAAGCTAGAACCTTGGGCAGCTTCTAATTTAGGTTGGATAAACGCATGAGTGAGAGGAGGTTAGATTTAAGTCTGAATTGCACACGAGTTTATATGGTTATCAAAGTTTATTAATTGGGTAGCACTGAAAATGGGTTGGGCAAAATTTTTTTAGTGGGTTTGGGCTTGAGAAGGATCTACCTATTATGGGCCAGTAGTTCTTCTTCAGTGTTCCTCCTTTCTTATGTCCACAGGTGTATTCCGCAGCAAGCAATGTTACCTTGAGAAAGTTGCATGTCTGCGTGTGAGTCATGGAGCATTGTGATGCACCCGGATGAGAGACTGGAGGTGGAAGTAAACGTGTCTGCTCTCTAATTCTGTCCAGACTACTTAACACTCTGCTACAGCAAAATGGCCGCCAGGAAGTCATCAGTCAACCACCTTTGTTATAGTCCATTTTAATACCAGCAGTTTCTTCACAGTCGTCACAGGCTCCAGTCTCCAGGCTCCAGTCTTTTAGTTAAGCATCCTACGTCGTACTTGGTGAGACGGATATGCTAGTGAAAGACAAAACAGCGCCTTGGAGACCATCCAAGTTTGAATGTTATGGCTTCCAACCAAAAATCATTTTCTGCTGGAGGAAGAGATACACCAATTTTTTGACAAATCCTCGCCTGCTTTCTTAGGCTTGATGACTCCAAGACGAGTGACTGGTCGGCGAATGCTTCCTTACGATTCGTGTGCCCAACCCATGCGTCAGTCTTCACTGCCGAACTCTTCGCCATTGGCTGAGCCAAATATGTTTGCATTGCTTTAACCCTTAATCGGGCGGCTTTGTTATTACAGAATACCTATTCTAAATCTGTAGTGACAGTTGCGCAGGCTGGAGTCGCAAACTGAAATGTGATACTGGGTAACATTATTAGTAAGTTAATCTCATGCGTCGTGTCAGTCTTCTTGATCTGGGTACTTGGTCATTATAACATCTTTGACACTAACAGATTGATACCCATGCAAAGTTAGCCTCGGAGCTTCAGTAGTTTTCTTGGGTTTTCCTGGAGTCAGAGCCACTGTTATCTCTGGGGAAGAACTCCCTTCACCTTCGGTATCAAAATCATAGGCCCACCCTGGTCTACTGACTTTGATACTGGTACGTTCGAGGTTATTTTCAATAAGTTCAGACCAATCATTGCGAGCCAGCCTTCCTCCTACCGTGCTAATCACCATGCTACCTCACCCACCTCCAACCTTTCATCACCTGCCATCTTCCCCGATGTGTCACTGCAGCGGAATACTCCTCATCCCACATACTCTTACCTCCTGCCCCATATACGACCTCCTTTGTCGCCTCTCTTTCGTCTCTGTGAACGCAATCACCTTTCATTCATAGCAGACACTCGTCCATTAACATCACCCAAGCATTATCGATACTCTAATTTACTTCCTCAAAGCGAAGTACTTGACTGATGTGATGTGGTTTATGTATTCGTGCCCGTACATATTCGTGTGTAGTAAGAAAGTCTTTTCTGTCCTATCTAGGGATTCGTGGTCCCTTTTTGCTATTACCTCTTTCTATCGAGGCTCTTCTTGCCTTCATCTGTAACATACGCTACCAGTAATAAATACATTTTTTCTTGTTGCTAACAAGGGAAGCCTAACATTAACTTACACCGCACACCATTCTCTGACTGTCACCATTTAACACCCCCGACGATATACACCTCCACAAAACTTTGACACACTATGTTTCTTTAGAGTCAGATGGATAATAAAAGGATTCCCCTGGCTTTTTGACCTCTGCATAGTCCGCTGCCGTTAAACCCAACAAAGGAAGGAAGAATGAAGAAATCACGCACTGATGTTTTATGCAGAAAGGTGTATAGATCACTGAAGATTTTTCTTTAATCCTTATTTTGGATCAATGTATTCTCAACTGGTAGCGAGCAGAGGCTTACTTGGCGGTGAGCAGGTTACGTTGACTCCCTTTACCGGTATATTATAACCCTTACGGGTTTAGCGATTACGATGAATAACATAACATTTAAGAACTAAAATGATCTTAATGCTCAAGACCGTTGTTAATCAATGTAGCACAATCTGTACATTAAAGATAAACAGGTAAAAGGTATTAATTATAGTGAAGAACTAGGAAAAAAACATTAAAGTAAAGAAGGTTTTTAACATGTAATTTCAAAACAGGATTTGTGTTCAGCCGACGACTCTAGGAAAGTAATGTAAACCCGTAAAACAATGTTGTTTCTCCCGCTGGCTCGCCGCCACCCTTCACTCACCCAGACATTATATTATTTTACATGTATAATGTTAGATAAATTAATTAATTCCTTAGTTTCACCTCTTTCTCTTGTTATTCACATCTTATTTTCTTTACCGTTATTCCTACCGTTAACAGGAGAAGCTGTCTGTGGAGAGAAACAGTGATGGACCTTGTCTGTCGCTTGAGGAGTTAAGTGAAAGAAAGTCTGCTTTTGGGATGAAAAGAAAGTTTGCGCTTGTAATTGCGACTGAAAGAAAGTTTGCGCTTGTAATTGCGACTGAAAGAAAGTTTGCGCTTGTAATTGCGACTGAAAGAAAGTTTGCGGTTGAGATGGCAAGAAAATTTGTGGATAGGGATGACAAAATAAAAATGTTGGGGTAGGAAGAAAAATCTATATACATACATTATGTACGTGTTGGTGTATGTTTACACTTATAAGTGTAAACATACACTTATAAGTGTAAACATACACTTAGAAGTGTAAACATACACTTTGAAGTGTAAACATACACTTATAAGTGTAAACATACACTTATAAGTGTAAACATACACTTATAAGTGTAAACATACACTTAGAAGTGTAAACATACACTTAGAAGTGTAAACATACACTTATAAGTGTAAACATACACTTATAAGTGTAAACATACACTTATAAGTGTAAACATACACTTATAAGTGTAAACATACACTTATAAGTGTAAACATACACTTATAAGTGTAAACATACACTTATAAGTGTAAACATACACTTATAAGTGTAAACATACGCCTCTCATCACCAGCAGAAGTTTCCTAGTGTGCCCTGATGTTCATCACAAGGTAACACAGAGGTGAAACGCTCACCACACACTCCCATGGTCACCTACCCCCACCTTAAACCCACGTGATCAGCTACACTTACCACACACCTGCACTATCACCTATATTAACAGAACCATAGTGCCCACTACATCACCACCCACACGTCTTATACACCCAGAAGTGTATCTCAGTGTACTCCCATGTGCACTTAGAATTTACTTTAATCTGAAGGGGATTAAAGTATTCTTTACTAATTGTGAATAGGTAATTTATAGCTTTAATGACAACTGAGCATCCGACAGGCTTTGAACATAATAAACTAAACAACAACAACAATAATAATAATAATAATAATAATAATAATAATAATAATAATAATAATAATAATAATAATAAAATTATTAATATTATTATTATTAGTAGTAGTAGTAATATTGTTCAGTGGTGATTATTGTCAGATAACTGTGTGTGTGTGTACTCACCTAATTGTGTGTGTGTGTGTATGTGTGTGTACTCACCTAATTGTGTGTGTGTGTGTGTGTGTGTGTGTGTTGCCATTTTGTCCTAGGCATATGTCGATTAGACACTAGGCCTGTTGTATGTGTGTGTGTAAGGAAACACATCGAAATATTTCTACCCCACCGGGAAGCGAACCCGGGCCTTCCGTGCGTGAAGCGAGAGATTTAGCCACCAACCCCACCAGGCCATCGGGGCGTGTGTGTGTGTACTCACCTAATTGTGGTTGCAGGGGCCGAGACTTAGCTCCTGGCCGCGCCTCTTCACTGACCGCTACTAGGTCCTCTCTCTCTCTGCTCCATGAGCATTATCATACCTCGTCTTAAAGCTATGTATGGTTCCTGTCTCCATTAAATCACTTGCTAGACTATTCAACTTCCTGACAACTCTATGACTGAAGAAATACTTCCTAACATCCCTTTGACTCGTCTGAGTCTTCAACTTCCAATTGTGACCTCTTGTTTCTGTGTCCCCTCTCAGGAACATTCTGTCTCTGTCCACCTTATCTATTCCACGCAGTATTTCGTTATCATGTCTCCCCTAACCTTCCTGTCCTCCAGTGGCGTCAGGTCGATTTCCCTTAACCTTTCTTCATTGGACATTCCCCTTAGCTCCGGAACTAACCTTGTTGCAAACCTTTGCACTTTCTCTAATTTCTTGACGTGTTTAACCAGGTGTGGGTTCCAAGCTGGTGCTGCATACTCAAATATGGGCCTGACGTACACAGTGTACAGTGATTTGAACGATTCCTTACTAAGGTATCGGAACGCTATTCTCAGGTTTGCCAGGCACCCATATGCTACACCCGTTAGCTGGTTGATGTGTGCTTCCGGAGACGTGCTCGGTGTTATACTCACCCCTAGATCTTTCTCCTTGAGTGAGGTTTGCAGTCTTTGGCCACCTAGCCTATACTCTGTCTGCGGTCTTCTTTGCCCTTTCCCAATCTTCATGACTTTGCATTTAGCAGGGTTAAACTCGAGTAGCCAGTTGCTGGACCACGTGTCCAGCCTGTCCAGGTCTCTTTGTAGTCCTGCCTGATCCTCATCTGATTTAATTCTCCTCATTAACTTCACGTCATCTGCGAACAGGGACACTTCTGAGTCTATCCCTTCCATCATGTCATTCACGTATACCAAAAATAGCAGTGGTCCTAGGACTGACCCTTGTGGGACCCCGCTCGTCACAGGCGCCCACTGCGATACCTCATCACGTACCATGACTCGTTGTTGCCTCCCTGTCAGTTATTCTCTGATCCATTACAGTGCCCTTCTTACACGTGCCTAATCCTCTAGCTTCTGAACTAATCACTTGTGAGGAACTGTATCGAAGGCCTTCTTGCAATCCAAGAAAATGCAGTCAACCCACCCTTCTCTCTCGTGTCTTACCTCTGTTACCTTGTCATAAAACTCCAGGAGGTTTGTGACACAGGATTTGTCTTCCCTGAATCCGTGCTGGTTGTCATTTACAATCTTGTTCCGTTCCAGGTGCTCCACCACTCTCCTCCTGATAATCTTCTCCATGACTTTGCATACTATACATGGAAATAAATGGTATAAAATACCGACACAATGGAAAAATAAACACATAAGCAGTATAATGTGATCCTTTATTGACAACGTTTCGCCCACGCAGTGGGCTTTATCGAGTCACAGACAGATCTACCTGGAAAATGAGCAACATAGAGATATATATAGGGTACAGTCAGGTGGAGAATGCTGGGTCAGATGGAGAAAGCTGCATGTGAGTCTTAAAAGTAGTGTGAAAACATAGTGTGACTTAAAGGACCTGCAGTGTACCATTCTTGAGTTCTAGGTGGGATAGCGTTGAAGAAGTTTCTTGGCAATAGGTTCAGCTATGTTGTAGAAGCCGTTGTTCTGGTTAAAGTTGTTGGACATACAGATGAGTGATGATTCTAGGATTCTTCGGTATTGCGTGTTGTCTTCTCTGGCGATGAGTCTTGCGTTTCTGTAGTTGATTAAATGGTTGTGTAAATTTCGGTGTTGAACACAGGCATTTCTTGAGTCGTCAGATCTGCCTGCGTACTGGTGTTCTGAAATGCGTGTTTGTAGGTCTCTGGATGTTTCGCCAACGTATAATTTGCTGCAGCCATTACAAGGGATTGTGTATACCCTGCCGTGGATTGAAGCTTTTCCTGTCTGTTACTGGTAATGTCCTTAATGGTGGTGGATGTGGAGGTGGATACTCGGAATGAGGTCTTAGAAAAAATGTTGGAAACTTGTTTGGAAATGGAGTTGGTGGGAAGGACTATGTATCTCTTCTCAGCAGTGTCTTCTCTGGGTGTGTTGAAGATGTTTAATGCCCGTCGTCTGCAGTCTCTAATGAAGTGACGAGGATAGTGAAGTTTGGAAAAAACTTGTTCAATGAGGGAGCATTCTTCTTCAAGGAACTCACTGCTGCAGATTCTGAGTGCGCGCAGGAAAAAGCCTATAATTACACCACGTTTAATTTTGGTGTCGTGGTGAGAGTAGAAGTGGAGAAGAACTCAAGAATGGTACACTGCAGGTCCTTTAAGTCACACTATGTTTTCACACTACTTTTAAGACTCACATGCAGCTTTCTCCATCTGACCCAGCATTCTCCACCTGACTGTACCCTATATATATCTCTATGTTGCTCATTTTCCAGGTAGATCTGTCTGTGACTCGATAAAGCCCACTGCGTGGGCGAAACGTTGTCAATAAAGGATCACATTATACTGCTTATGTGTTTATTTTTCCATACTATACATGTCAGTGACACTGGTCTACAGTTTAGTGCCTCGTGTCTGTTTTCTTTCTTAAAATGGGAACTACATTTGCTGTCTTCCATACCTCAGGTAGTTGCCCAGTTTCGAGCGATGTGTTGAAGATTGTGGTTAGTGGCACACACATCATCTCTGCTCCCTCTCTAAGGACCCACGGAGAGATGTTGTCCGGTCCCATCGCCTTTGAGGTATCAAGGTCACTTATCAGCTTCTTCACCTCCTCCTCAGTTGTGTGTATGTCATCCAACACTTGTTGGTATAATCCTTGTTGATGTCCCCCTCTGTTCTGTCTTCCCAGAGTCCTTCCTGTCTCCACTGTAAATACTTCCTTAAATCTCGTGTTGAGCTCCTCACATACCTCTTGATCGTTTCTTGTGAGTTCCCCACCTTCTTTCCTCAGCCTAATCACCTGGTCTTTGACTGTTGTCTTCCTCCTAATGTGTGTGTGTGTGTTTGAATCACCATTTACCTGCGTGTGTGTATGAGTGTGTGTAACACTAACTTTGTTTATGTACCACTACCTAGCTCTGTGTGCGTATCACCTGTGTGTGTGTGTGTGTGGGGAAGGAACCACCATTCACTTGCATGTATGCACATCAGTTTCCAGCATGTGCGCATGTACCCCCGGTGTGTGTACCACGCAGCACTCTGCATGGTATCAGCGATCCTGCCACCTGCGTCAGCACTCTGCATGATATCAGCGATCCTGCCACCTGCGTCAGCACACAAAACCTCTCTTGTTTCTGCACTCTCATCAAGGACACAGGTGGCTGCCCCGTCATCTCTCACGGTATGTAATTTCATTAAGAAAATACAGGTTGCAAAGCATACATTTATGGAGAGAAACTTTTGCTGTGTGTAAATAGCTTTAACAAATCATATCAAATTTATCATGTCATATTATGTGATAAAACTTTACACGAACGATAAGTTGTCCGGTACAAGATGGCTTTGCAAATTGCGACTCTTCTTTATTATTGTTAGTAGTGCGTTATTTAGATGCATGCAATAATTTATTTGTGGTAAAGGGGCAGAGTCTTAGCTAATGTCCCCAGTAAATGTACAACCAAAGTTTCTGTGGCTAAAAGGAAAAAAACATTATGGTCACAGTTGGTGCTGCTGATACAAACATATAACAGTTGAGTGTGTTGTAAGACCACTTTCATCGTAAACTCCGTGACCGATATATATATATATATATATATATATATATATATATATATATATATATATATATATATATGTCGTGCCGATTAGGTAAAACTTGCGATTTTGGCTTAAAAGCAACGCTCTTCTTGCCATATATATATATATATATATATATATATATATATATATATATATATATATATATATATATATATATAGTCGTGCCGATTAGGTAAAACTGGTCAATTAGCAAGAACTCATCTAAAATTAAGTTCTTTCTAAAATTTTCTCTTATACGTTTACAGATATATTTTTTCATTTATGTTAATGTAAGAATTTATAATTTTGTACCAAGAGAAACTTTGAAAACCTACCTAACCTTATTACAACAAGCGCAATTTAATTTAGCCTAACCCAACTAAATATATTTTAGATACGTTAACATTAATTTAATAATAAACAAACACAATGAAATATATTTTTTCGTTATGTTCAGAATGATTTTGGCGAAATTATTGCATACACAAATTTTCACTTGTCTTATATGGCAAGATGAGCGTTGCTGTTTAAGCCAAAATCGCAAGTTTTACCTAATCGGCACGACTATATATATATATATATATATATATATATATATATATATATATATATATATATATATATATATATATATATATATATATATATATATATATATATATATATATATATATATATATATATATATCTGTCTCGTGTGCCCAGGATGTTTCAAACATTTTCTCTCGGGATCACAACACTGAGACTATGTAAAATAAAGTAGTCGCTCTTGAGTTAAGGGTTTCCGTGACATGTTTGTCACCTAAATCCTTCATAAACTTGAATACATTCTTGCCTCATGCTTCAATATTCTCCGATTCTATTGGAACGAAGTCGAAGTAAGTCTGTAGTTATCGGTTGTAGTCGATACGAACATTACTCAACCCCAAGTCTTCAGGATTCACCTCTTCATTGACCTTCCACTCTTGAACTTGAAAGTAGACTCGAGAAATGTGGTACTGAACAGCTGCTGATGTGGGAGGTAAAGTCTGAACCTGCGGAGGTGAAGCCTTCGTGAAGTCTGAACCTGCCTTCGTAAATAGTCGGCAGCGCAATGTATTTTAATCCTCATCGGGACAACCACGAAAGAGGCAAACAAGCAACTCACCAGCATTACGTATTTAATCCTTGGTGGATTCACTTCTACGAAAGATTTCTGTCTGCTTCATCAAGTTAGATTCCTTCAGTTTCTTCAATGGTACTCCTTTTCCGATGCCAAAGATGTGTGACGTGTTATTACAATCTGCAATCGTATGCACAAATGCGGCAGGTATCTGCAACAATAGACTTGATGTAGACGAATGGTTCAGAAAACCGACAAGTTGATAAATTACACACATATGCAACACTTGGGTATCTTTATTGAGGAAACGTTTCGCCACACAGTGGCTGATGAAGCCACCTCAATAAAGATACCCAAGTGTTGCATATGTGTCTAATTTACAAGTACATACTATTTTTAAAGATTGTCCGTTTTTTAAAGCATTTACATCACACCACTGCTTCCATTTTTCCCCATGGATACATATCACATTCGTATCACCAAAAAAAAAAAAAAAAAAAAAAAAACATTCTTTTATAAAGAAATAATTATACAGTCCATTTTTATCAAAACAAAATCAAACATAAACACGAGAAACATTAACTGTGGGAACACTGGTGATTCATTGAGTGAGTCAGTTTGTTTATGCGAGGAGCTGTTGATGACAATGTTGCTCTCATAGCGTCATCAGCTTTCAGTCGGTTTCTGGCCTTTGTCTTCATTGCTACTAAACTTGAGAATCCTGATTCACATAAGTTTGTAGTGACGAAAGGAACCAGCTCCTGGAAGGCACGCTGAGTAAGGAATGGAAATGAATCTGCGAGTTTTACCCAAAAATGAACACAAACCTTTTCAACTGAAAATCAATCATTTCCTCTATTGCTGGGTCATCATCTTTCATTTCTGACAGTTCTGTGTAAAAGGTGATATTATCCATCTCTCTGTTGGAATCATGTCTTTTAAAAAGTAGCCAGTGAAGTGATACTTCAAGATTTTCAAATGTTCTTTAATGTATTCATTTATTTCAGGTAACACTCCAGATCTTTCACTAATGACCTCATCCAAGTTTGGAAAATTTGCAAAGTTACTTTGGTGAACTCTGGGTGCCCATAAGTCCAGCTTTGTCTGCAATGCTGTCATCTTTTCACTTGCTTCGACAATGGTTACCGACGTTCCCTGGAGTTGTTTGTTGACTTGGTTAAGATGGATCAATATGTCTGAGAGGTTCCCCAAACAGGCAATGAACTTCGGATCAGCAAAGTCTTCACATAGCTTTGAATTCCGGTCACGAAGACAAATCTCTACCTCAGTACGGAGCTCAAACCCACGATTTAAAATATGTCCACGAGAAAGCCACCTCACATCAGTATGCAGTAAAAGAAAGGAATGCTCAGAACCCATCTCATCACAAAAAGCTTTGAACAAACGGTGATTCAAAGCTCGGGCCAGAATGAAGTTAACAGCATCAACAACTTTTTGCAAAACAATTTTCAGATTTTCAGGAAGAATTTTTGCAGCTAATGCATGTCTGTTAAGAACACAATGTGTTAAAGATGTTAAAAACTGGCTACATCACAGGATTCATCAAGCTGCAAAGAACGTTTTGCTGGGCTAGATTTGATCTGTTCAATAACTTGTTGACAAATATCTTGCGACATTTCTATAATACGCCCATGAATTGTGTCATTAGAAAGGGGGATGACTTGAATCTTCTGTTTCTCTTTATTCCCACATACATGTTCAACCATGTCTAAGGTAAAAGGTTTAATCAGCTTCTCGGATATGTCATGAGGTTTCTTTACCTTTGTTATTCTCATCGCTACATGATAGGAAGCTGCAAGCATTGGTCTCTTCTCAGATAAGAAGCCAACTTTGGGCAGTGTTCCTGCAACCCTAAGCCCAGCTCTCTTTGCCTCAAATGTAGCAGGGTTATCAGATGCCTGGGCAGGATGTGTAGCTTCCAGATGCTGTTTCAATACTGAAGGTTTCAGTAACCCATTTCAAAGAACTTTTGAGCACAGCAGACACTGAGGCTTCTCCACACCATCCACAGCAGACACTGAGGCTTCTACACACCATCCACAGCAGACACTGAGGCTTCTCCACACCATCCACAACAATGAAGTCAAAGCCATATAGTACATATGAATCCAGGTTTGTACGTTTCTTGGACATGACAAAATCTGAAAAGAAATAATTAGGAATTAGTCTTGTGACTATTATTCACACACACACACACACACACACACACACACACACACACACACACACACACACACACACACACACACATACACACACACACACACACAAGACCTTGGAGTGAGTATAACGCCTAGCACGTCTCCGGAGGCACACATCAACCAGATAACTGCGGCAGCATATGGGCGTCTGGCAAACCTTAGATTAGCGTTCCGTTACCTTAACAAGGAATCGTTCAAGACACTGTATACCGTGTACGTCAGGCCCATACTAGAATATGCAGCACCAGTCTGGAACCCACACCTGGTCAAGCACGTAAGGAAACTAGAGAAAGTGCAAAGGTTTGCGACAAGGTTAGTTCCACAACTCAGGGGTCTGTCTTATGAAGAAAGGTTGAGGGAAATAGGACTAACAACACTGGAGGAAAGAAGGGTCAGAGGAGACATGATAACGACATACAAAATACTGCGGGGAATTGACAAGGTAGATAGTGACAGGTTGTTTCAGAGAGGGAACACAGAAACAAGGGGACACAACTGGAAGCTGAAGACTCAGATGAGTCAAAGGGATGTCAGGAAACATTTCTTCAGCCACAGAGTAGTCAGGAAGTGGAATGGACTAGAAAGATATAGTGGAGGCAGGAACCATACATAGTTTTAAGACAAGGTATGATAAAGCTCATGGAGCAGGGAGAGCAGAGACCCAGTAGCAGACAGCGAAGAGGCGGGGCCAGGAGCTGAGTCTCGACCCTGCAACCACAATTAGGTGAGTACAATTAGGTGAGTACACACACACACACACACACACTGGAGTATGCAGCACCAGTTTGGAACCCACACCTTGTCAAGCACGTCAAGAAATTAGAGAAAGTGCAAAGGTTTGCAACAAGACTAGTCCCAGAGCTAAGGGGATTGTCCTACGAAGAAAGGTTAAGGGAAATCTGCCTGACGACACTAGAGGACAGGAGGGTTAGGGGAGACATGATAACGACATATAAAATTCTGCGAGGAATAAATAAGGTGGACAGAGACAAGATGTTCCAAAGAGGGGACACAGAAACAAGGGGTCACAATTGGAAGTTGAAGACTCCTGAGTCAAAGGGATGTTAGGAAGTATTTCTTCAGTCATAGAGTTGTCAGGAAGTGGAATAGCCTAGAGAGCGACGTAGTGGAGGCAGGAACCATACATAGTTTTAAGACTAGGTTTGATAAAGCTCATGGAGCAGGGAGAGAGAGTACCTAGTAGCAATCAGTGAAGAGGCGAGGCCAGGAGCTATGACTCGACCCCTGGAACCACAAATAGGTGAGTACAAATAGGTGAGTACACACACACACACACACACACACACACACACACACACACACACACATTAATATTTTACAAAAATGAAATTTAATTGAATTATTATTCAATTATCAAGTACATAAAATATTTACCCCTTGCCATGTATTTTTTTTTACCCCCAATGGGTAAATTTACCCCTGGTTGAGAATCACTGGTCTACAATTTTACCACTCTCTGACCGCGGGTTCAAGCCCCACCCTTGGTATGGTTTGTTTGCAGTTGTGTCACTACGATTTCGTGAGTCATGATCTTCAACTTTCTAACCAATCGAACACAAAGACTAGTGGTAAACAAAGTTAAATCGGAAGCTGCCATAGTGAAAAGCTCTGTTCCTCAAGGCACAGTACTCGCCCACATTCTGTTCCTCATCCTCTTATCAGACATAGACAGAGATGTAAACCATAGCACCTTGCATCCTTTGTAGACGATACTAGGATCTGCATGAGACTGTCATCCATTGAGGACACGGTTAACCTGGAAGGAGATATAAAACAAGTTTTCCAATGGGCAACGGAACACAATATGATGTTCAGTGAAGACAAATTCGAACTACTCCTCTATGGAAAACTGGAAGAGATAATAACTAGAGCTGAGAATACTACAAACTCTAATCGTACAATAGAGCGGAAAAGTAAAGTGAAGGACTTGGGAGTGGTAACGTCTGAGGATCTCACTTTTAAAGATCACAACAGTGCCACTATCACCTCTGGGAAGAATATGATAAGTTGGATAATGAGAACGTTCAAAACAAGAGATGCCAAGCCAATGATGATCCTCTTTAAATCACTTGTTCTCTCTAGGCTAGAATACTGCTGGACATTAACATCTTCACTCAAAGCTATTGAAATTGCAGATCTAGAAAATATGAGAAAACCTTAACTAGTGGGAACTCTTGGAAACACTTGGCTTGTACTCACTGGAGTGCAGGTGAGAGAGATATATCATAATCTAAACTTGGAAAATCTTAGAAGGAATGGTCCCTAATCTGCACACATAAATCACTCCCTACGAATGCAAAAGATTGTGCAGGCGGTGCAAAATACTCCCAATGAAAGGTAGGGGCGTCATTGGTGTCCGGGGACCAAGACTGTTCAACAGCCTCCCCCCAGGGCATAAGAAGAATTACCAATAGACCCCTGGCTACCTTCATGAGGGAACTGGACAGATACATAAAGTCGGTGCAGGATCAGGCGGGCTGTGATTCGTATGTTGGACTACGTGTGGCCAACAGTAACAGCCTGGCTGATCAGGTCCTGATCCACCAGGAGGCCTGGTTGTAGACCGGGCCACTGGGGCGTTGATCCCCGGAATACCCTCCAGGTAGACTCCAGGCAGGTAGGCATCTAAATCACTCATTTGCTTCAACGTTAACAGGTTATTCAGTTTTCCTTAAGAACTGTTATAACCTGATAACCTTGAGGTAAACCTTAATTAAGGAAATGGATCTAACAGCGTGTCATTACCCAGGTACCGTATGTTGTGTTTGCTGTACAAATTGGCTGTGAGTTTTCTTATCACTATGCAGAAAAGTAATGAGACAAGTGAATCACCCTGCTAGGCGCCCTCTAACGAGATGATTTTATACCCGCCGAACAACAAAGTCGAATATTTCCTATAGTTAGGTGGAACTAAAAGAAAAAAATGCTCTCGATCGGTTCCCAAAACCACGTCTCTCTTCACTAGTCTAAATGAATTCTTGAATTGTAGTTAATTGCGGCCTTATCTTCTGGTAAGTCCCAGACGTAAGTCCATCTTGCATGAGCCACTGCTTCACTGCCTTGAGCTATCCCAAAACCAAGTTAGTTTGGCTGAAACAAACTGGCAGCTTCTGGCAAATATCTCTGCCGCTTGAGCAACTAGACGGCGGAGAAGGTAACCGACAGCGATAGTGTCTCGTCCGTTCTCATGGCAGATATTTATGCAACGAAGAGGAACGGCTTAATTTCTTTAGGTATTAACCAATCAAGACAGTTGTTGATGATCGTTGTTATCTCCGAAATGAGGATCTCTACGAAGTCGCATCCCACTTATAGAACCTGCTGGGAGTGAGACAAACGCTTTATGTACATCATTTTTTAACAAAATTAATGGTCTTGTGATGGCGTCATCTGTAAAACTGTTGTTGATGACACAGACTGCCCTGTGTGGGTGCTTGTTTCTTAGGGTTTTTGAGTTGTGGCAACGTCTCTGGGAATGCTGTGTCATCGCCAGAGATGTTCTATCTGCATTGCTTCTCTTCAATTTTCTGCTAGCTTGTGCGTAAACTTTCTCCTCATCAGTGACACTTTTCTTGGATCTGTAGCGGCGATTCGTGCACTGATGCGGCAGAAGGATCAATTTATTTGCTATAGGAAAGTTATATATTGCTCAAATAATTCGCCACTTCTTGTGGGTACAACTAGACAAACGCTGCCAAGCAGCCACAAGTGCTTCTAAGATTCTGGGAATTTACCTGCAGAATGTAAAGGAGCTGATTTTAGGAAATGATATACATCCTGCTTTCAGAAGATTTGATTGCTACCAGAATTCATCACAACTGATTAGGTTACCTATGGCGCAGTCCGCTGCATGTAGTTGCTGTCTGCTGGGACAGTGACTCAACACAACCATTCTTTCAGCAAACATCCGTTTTATTATTGGGGACCCAATATATCCTTCACATACATGACATGTGCCTCTAATCACTATATTAGATGCACTGTTGCCTTGGCATTGTGCCTGTGTTGGTGGGACTGGGAGGAAACTCGAGAGTGGAGGTGGACCGGACAGTTACTTCATGGTGGGGGAGGTGAGAGCAAGGTGGGGGACAGTGTGGTAACAGAGGTGAGAGCAAGGTGGGGGACAGTGTGGTAACAGAGGTAGAGCAAGGTGGGGACATTCAGTGGAAATCAGATGTGAGAAAGTGAGGACAGTGTGCGAACAGAGTGAGAGCAAGTGGAAACAGTTGCTAACAGAGGCTGTACGAGCATTATGTTTTGGACAATATGGTAACAGAAGGTGAGAGAACAAGGTGGACAATATTATATAAGTAGTAAGCAAGGTGGACAATATGTAACAGAGGTAAGTCAAGTGTGAGAACATGTGTAACAAGGTGAGCTAAGTGGGTACAGTGTGTACAGATGAGAGCATTAGGTGGGACAGTTGTAACAGAGGTAAGATGCTGTGGTCGTTGCAACATTCAGTGAGAAAATCATAAATATATTTTTAATAAATACGAAAAATCATGAATATGTGCGCATATGCATATGCGTGAAAATATTGCGAAATATCAAAGATTCTTAACAGAAGCCTTTTACTCTAGATTATTGTTTTTTAACAAAATCATGTTAACTTTAGTTGAAGAGTTGATGATGTAATGAAAAACGTATATATTCTAATATATATATATATAATATATATAATACTATATATAATATATATAATATATATATAATTTATTATATATATATCTATAGTATAAAAAAAAAAAAAAAAAAAAAAAAAAAAAAAAAAAAAAAAAAAAAAAAAAAAAACTGGTCAATTAGCAAGAACTCATTTAAAATTAAGTCCTTTCTAAAATTTTCTCTTATACGTTTAAAGATATATTTTTCATTTATGTTAATGTAAAATTTATAATTTTGCTCCAAGAGAAACTTTGAAAACCTACCTAACCTTATTACAACAAGCGCAATTTAATTTAGCTAACCCAACTAAATATATTTTAGATACGTTAACATTAATTTAATAATAAACAAACAGAATGAAATATATTTTTCGTTAGGTTCAGAATGATTTTTGCGAAATTATTGCATACAAAAATTTCGTTTGTTATATGGCAAGAAGAGCGTTGTTATTTAAGCTAAAATCGCAAGTTTTACCTAATCGGCACGACATATATATATATATATATATATATATATATATATATATATATATATATATATATATATATATATATATATATATATATATATATATATATATATATATATATATATATATATATATATATATACATACATAATAGGTAAACTTGTTCCAGTCATTGTAGAATCCAGACTAGGAACTTGCCACCCCATTCCTAAATTACCTAAATTAACATATAAGAACAAGAAAGAAGGAACACTGCAGCAGGCCTACTGGCCCATGCGAGGCAGGTCCAAGTCTCCCACCGGCTTGTTAATGCCCTGACCCAGCCAGGTCAGGTTACATTCACTTAAGGAAGGAGCACGGCATCTGACCTAGTAGCACAAACTAGTCAGGACCAACTCACACCCACCCGCACCCACTCATATACGTACTAGATATTTTTAGCACGCTATTTACATCCCCTTTATTTATTCCTGTTTTCCATTTATACACCTCAATCATATCTCCCCTAATTCTACGGCTTTCTAGAGAGTGCAAATTCAGGGCCCTCAGTCTATCCTCATAGGGAAGATTTCTGATACATGGGATCAACTTAGTCATCCTCCTTTGTACGTTTTCCAGAGCATTTATATCCATTCTGTAATACGGTGACCAAAACTGTGCAGCATAATCTAGATGAGGCCTAACCAAGGATATATAGAGTTGAAGAACAACCTGAGGACTCCTATTATTTATGCTTCTTGATATGAAGCCAAGGATTCTCTTCGCTTTATTGCGAACACTTATGCACTGCTGTCTTGGTTTTAGATTACTGCTAACCAGAGCTCCTAAATCCTTTTCGCAATCAGTAGTATTAAGATCTACATTATTTAGTATATGCGTACCTCCATTCTCACATTGGGCAATGTGTGTTGACAGACAGTTGCAAAGGAAGGTCTCTGGTAGAGGCAGGACGCCAGACCCTTGCACGTTGGCCCCAAGGTACAAATGCATTCAATACACTCGAGATACTTACGTTTAAAGGTGATAAGCCATGGTACATCTAGAAGGACCTATACGAGTCACCTGCAACTATCTCTTAGTGTAGCGAGCTAGGTATAGCCTTTATACAAATCCTGTCATAAGTTAACTCGCGACTCACTATAGCTATTGTGTGACTGAGGGTGGTAGCGCAGCCGGCTCCTGCATCTCAGTGGGCACTCATGGTCGGGACTAAAGTGGTCCCTACTCCAAGTTAATCTGGGTATCTCTAACTTAACTTGAATATGTATAAGTAGTAATGCATAGACATAAGCCTATGGGCTTCATTATAGATTAAGTCTTACAAGTTAAGAATATACAAAGGAATGTGGCACCCCCATAGGCATAGGTGGGGCTGCACATCTCCAACCTAGGGAGGGTTTGTAAGGGTCTGGAAAATTCGTCCAGATGGTATTACCCTTCAAGCCTGGACAGACGGCAGACAGGTGGTGTGCGTCCACATCGGCTGATACCTATTTCTAATACACCAAGGAGGAAGGAGGGGCAACTGCTAACTTCAGGGAGTCCCAAAAGTCTAGAAAATACGTTGAAGTTGCCCATCATTATATGTTTGTTCCCATAGCCTCGGAGATCCTTGTCTCATGGGAAAAGAGTGCATCTAAGTTCCTCAAGGAGCTGGGTAAAAGACTCATTAGGGTAATTAAGGATCTCAGGGCGGTTATTTTTCTGTTCTAGCGACTCAGTGGTGCTGTTTAGAAAGGTAATAATGCCTTCTGTGTCCTTGGTACGCGCAAGAGCTCTGAGGAGCTCGATGAGATCTTCCGCATTGTAATCTGTGATAAGAACGTAGCAATATGTACTTAGAAATGTATCCCTCAAACCTCATGTACTGTATATGCCCTCTTTGTACCAGCAATGTATCTTTCAAGTCTTGTGTACCACAATATGTAATAAAATATACCTATTGGTAAAAACAAAGATGGGGTGGTAGGAAGAAAGTGGAAAATATTTAAATGGCATTTTATCACAGCCATTTGAATATTCCACTTTCCCTACCGCCCCATCTTTGTTTTTTTACCAATAGGTATATTTTATTACATATTGTGGTACACAAGACTTGAAAGAGACATTGCTGGTACAAAGATGGCATATACAGTACATGAGGTCTGAGGGATACATTTCTAAGTACATATTGCTACGTTCTTATCACAGATTACAATGCGGAAATCTCATCGAGCTCCTCAGAGCTCTTGCGCGTACCAAGGACACAGCAGGCATTAATGCAGATATATAGAGCTTTCTTTAATGACCTCCCGTCCACACAATGGCTTCATCAAGCCATAGTCTGTGAAAGATATATATATATATATATATATATATATATATATATATATATATATATATATATATATATATATATATATATATATATATATATATATATATATATATATATAGAGGTAGTAGGTTGGTAGACAGCAACCACCCAGGGAGGTACTACTGTCCTGCCAGGTGACTGTGAAACAGAAACCTGAAACTGTTTTACATGATGGTAGGATTGCTGGTGTCTTTTTCTGTCTCATAAACACGCTGGATAACAGGTATATCAAGCTACTTCTACTTACACTTATAGGTCACACTACACTGGCATGCACATGCATATATATACATACACACATCTAGGTTTTTCTTCTTTTTCTTAATAGCTCTTGTTCTTTTTATTTTCTCTATTGTCCATGGGGAAGTGGAAAAGAATCTTTCCTCCGTAAGCAATGCGTGTCGTATGAGGCGACTAAAATGCCGGGAGCAATGGGCTAGTAACCCTTCTCCTGTACAAATTTACTAAAAAGAGAAGAAAAACTTTATAAAACTGGGTTGTTTGAATGTGCGTGGATGTAGTGCGGATGATAAGAAAGAGATGATTGCTGATGTTATGAATGAAAAGAAGTTGGATGTCCTGGCCCTAAGCGAAACAAAGCTGAAGGGGGTAGGCGAGTTTCAGTGGGGAGAAATAAATGGGATTAAGTCAGGAGTATCTGAGAGAGTTAGAGCTAAGGAAGGGGTAGCAATAATGTTGAAGGATCAGTTATGGAAGGAAAAGAGGGAATATGAATGTGTAAATTCAAGAATTATGTGGATTAAAATAAGGGTCGGATGCGAAAAGTGGGTCATAATAAGCTTGTATGCACCTGGAGAAGAGAGGAGTGTAGAGGAGAGAGAGAGATTTTGGGAGATGTTAAGCGAATGTATAGGAACTTTTGAACCAAATGAGAGAGTAATTGTGGTAGGGGACCTAAATGCTAAAGTGGGAGAAACATGCAGAGAGGGTGTAGTAGGTAAGTTTGGGGTGCCAGGTGTAAATGATAATGGGAGCCCTTTGATTGAACTTTGTATAGAAAGGGGTTTAGTTATAGGTAATACATATTTTAAGAAAAATAGGATAAATAAGTATACAAGATATGATGTAGGGCGTAATGACAGTAGTTTGTTGGACTATGTATTGGTAGATAAAAGACTGTTGAGTAGACTTCAGGATGTCCATGTTTATAGAGGGGCCACAGATATATCAGATCACTTTTTAGTTATAGCTACAGTGGGAGTAAAAGGTAAATGGGATACAAGGAAAATAGAATCAGTAAGTGAGAGGTGAAGGTTTATAAACTAAAAGAGGAGGCAGTTAGGGTAAGATATAAACAACTATTGGAGGATAGATGGGCTAGTGAGAGTGTAGGCAATGGGGTCGAAGATGTATGGGGTAGATTTAAAAATGTAGTGTTAGAGTGTTCAGCAGAAGTTTGTGGTTACAGGCGAGTGGGTGCGGGAGGGAAGAGGAGCGATTGGTGGAATGATGATGTAAAGAGAGTAGTAAGGGAGAAAAAGTTAGCATATGAGAGGTTTTTACAAAGTAGAAGTGATGCAAGGAGGGAAGAGTATATGGAGAGAAAAAGAGAGGTTAAAGAGTGGTGAAGCAATGTAAAAGAGAGCAAATGAGAGAGTGGGTGAGATGTTATCAGCAAATTTCGTTGAAAATAAGAAAAAGTTTTGGAATGAGATTAATAAGTTGAGGAAGCCTAGAGAACAAATGGATTTGACAGTTAAAAATAGAGAGGAGAGTTATTAAATGGAGAGTTAGAGGTATCGGGAAGATGGAGAGAATATTTTGAGGAGTTGTTAAATGTTGATGAAGACAGGGAAGCTGTGATTTCGTGTGTAGGGCAAGGAGGAATAACATCTTGTAGGAGTGTGGAAGAGCCAGTTGTGGGTGTAGGGAAGTTCGTGAGGCAGTGGGTAGAATGAAAGGGGTAAGGCAGCTGGGATTGATGGGATAAAGATAGAAATGTTAAAAGCAGGTGGGGATATAGTTTTGGAGTGGTTGGTGCTATTATTTAATAAATGTATGGAAGAGGGTAAGGTACCTAGGGATTGGCAGAGAGCGTGTATTGTTCCTTTGTATAAAGGCAAAGGGGACAAAAGAGAGTGCAAAAATTATAGGGGAATAAGTCTGTTGAGTGTACCTGGTAAAGTGTATGGTAGAGTTATTATTGAAAGAATTAGGAGTAAGACAGAAAGCAGGATAGCAGATGAACAAGGGGGCTTTGGGAAAAGGTAGGGAGTGTGTAGACCAAGTGTTTACAGTGAAACATATAGGTGAACAGTATTTGGATAAAGGTAAAGATGTTTTTGTGGCATTTATGGATTTGGAAAAGGCGTATGATAGGGTAGATAGGGGGGCAATGTGGCAGATGTTGCAGGTGTATGGAATAGGAGGAAGGTTACTGAAAGCAGTGAAGAGTTTTTATGAGGATAGTGAGGCTCAGGTTAGGAGTGTGTAGGAGGGAAGGGACTATTTCCCAGTAAAAGTGGGCCTTAGACAAGGATGTGGATGTCACCGTGGTTGTTCAATATATTTATAGATGGGGTTGTAAGAGAAGTGAATGCGAGGGTCTTGGCAAGAGGTGTAGGGACTAAAAGATAAAGAAGCAAATACAAAGTGGGAGTTGTCACAGTTGCTTTGCTGATGACACTGTGCTTGGGAGATTCTGAAGAGAAGTTGCAGAGGTTGGTGGATGAATTTGGTAGGGTGTGTAAAGAAGAAAATTGAAAGTGAATATAGGAAAGAGTAAGGTGATGAGGATAACAAAAGAATAGGTGACGAAAGATTGGATATCAGATTGGAGGGAGAGAGTATGGAGGAGGTGAATGTATTCAGATATTTGGGAGTGGACATGTCAGCAGATGGGTCTATGAAGGATGAGGTGAATCATAGAATTGATGAGGGAAAAGGGTGAGTGGAGCACTTCGGTCTGTGGAGACAAAGAACTTTGTCCATGGAAGTAAAGAGGGAATGTATGAGAGTATAGTTATACCAACGCTCTTATATGGGTGTGAAGCATGGGTGATGAATGTTGCAACGAGGAGAAGGCTGGAGGCAGTGGAGATGTCGTGTCTGACGTCAATGTGTGGTGTGAATATAATGCAGAGAATTCGGAGTTTGGAAATTAGGAGGAGGTGCGGGATTACCAAAACGATTGTCCAGAGAGCTGAGGAGGGGTTGTTGAGGTGGTTTGGACATGTAGAGAGAATGGAACGAGACAGAGTGAGTTCGAGAGTGTATAAATCTGTAGTGGAGGGAAGGCGGGGTAGGGGTCGGCCTAGGAAAGGTTGGAGGGAGGGGGTAAAGGAAGTTTTGTGTGCGAGGGCTTGGACTTCCAGCAAGCATGTGTGAGCGTATTTGATAGGAGTGAATGGAGGCACATGGTTTTTAATACTTGACGTGCTGTTGGAGTGTGAGCAAAGTAACATTTATGAAGGGATTCAGGGAAACCGGCAGGCCGGACTTGAGTTCTGGAGATGGGAAGTACAGTGCCGGCACTCTGAAGGAGGGGTGTTAATGTTGCAGTTTTATAACTGTAGTGTAAAGCACCCCTCTGGCAAGACAGTGATGGAGTGAATGATGATGAAAGTTTTTCTTTTTCGGGCCACCCTGCCTTGGTGGGAATCGGCCGATGTGTTAATAAAAATAAATAAAATATATAAATGGCTTCCAGGGAAATATATATATATATATATATATATATATCTTTCACAGACTATGGCTTAATGAAGCCATTGTGTGGACGGAATGTCATTAAAGAAAGCTCTATATATCTGCATTAATGTCTCCTTAACAAAGTTCAAAATACACAAAAAAAAATTAAATAGATTAATTTTTTGTAATAAGTTTCATCCCAGAGAGTACTTTGATAGTAGTGAGGGGCTCTTGATCTGAGGAAGTAGATTTGTGTTTTATTCTACAAGTGCTTTATAACCCTTACCGGTTTAGCGCTTCTCAAGAATATAATACTATAACTATTTCATGAACGATAATTATAAAAATACTCAAGGTACATGTCCGCTAATGTACCACAATTTCCATATTTACGTTAAATAAATGAAAACATTTAAATGAGCGAAGATTTAAAAAAATGTTCGTAATATTAAAGGAAGTTCTCAAACATTCATTCGCCTTAGAAACAAAACCTGTTTTCTGCTGAGGGTTATAGGAAAGAAATATTCCCTCGCTCTCTCTCTCTCTTTCTTACTTCTTCGTTGCCACAAACATTATATTTTCTACGTGTTTTGTGTTTACTTCAGCACCGAGGTCATTCATTTTCCTTAGTAATTCCATTTGTTATTACCCTTTAAGTTCTTGTCCTTGAATATCAGCTTCCAGTTTATTGAGTAATTTATGTAGATATCAGCAAGCAGCAACCACACCTGGGGTATAAAACCTGTGGGAGCGCCGAGGTGGGCGTCAGTACCCGTCAAGGAACGTAAGTAACAAGACAAAACTCTACCTTCACCACAACACCTTCCCCGCCACGATGATGTTCCGTGTACTGCTGGTCGTCTGCATGGCTGTCTGCGTCATCAGGTGAGAGTATATTTATGTACTGCAGGACACATTAATGAATAGAGTTGTAGATGAGTGGAATAAGCTACCACGTAGCCTTGTTGGAGTACTTTCGGTAGCTTTAAATATTGATTGGAGAGGAACATTAGTGAGAATGGTTGAGTGTGAATAGAACTTGCCTAGCATGGGCCAATTGACCTATTGTGGCTCTCATCTTTTTCTTATGTTGTTAGTGTGAGTGTAGGTGATCTTATAAGTGTGTGATGAGTGAATTTGACTTATAGATATATACTGATTGAGCACTATATATACATATTATCATATAGATATACACTTTCCAATTGATATCCTATTGGTATAATAATATTGCTTCATAACTCTTCTGCTTCCAGCAGACTTCTTCATGGTATTCTTCAGAGTGTTGCAGCCTGCAAAATCAAGTTATTGACTTCATAACTACTTCTATTGCTTCCAGTGTTGCATTCACCTGTATTCTTCTCAAGCAGTCTGTTGCCCAACCTTGCAAATGTCTTATTTATCAACTTCTCGGTAATGTATATCATCAGTAATAAGAAACCTCTCATTATTTATAATAAAAAACACAATGAATATATTTTTTATTAGAATGATAATATCTATTTATTGTTTATTATATATTATATATAATAAATATATATATATATATATATATATATATATATATATATATATATATATATATATATATATATATGTGTGTGTGTGTTTTGTACTCTTATTTGTCTCGAGACTAGCTGTGTGTGTGTGTATAAATAAGGATACACCTCTCGGTATATGCAAATTCTGTTTGGCACCGGAATACGTAACAATGGTGTATATTACCTCTATATGAAAGTGTTATAAAGTATGTGAGAACACTTTTTAAAATTTTCTGACTCATTGATTAAGATAGAAAATGTCTCTTCTGTTTGCCTGATGAAGACTGGTGCAGTTATGTCTGTGTTCTCTGTGAAGGTTACAGCATCACTCTTATGACATTAATAGGAAGTACTAAAGCAACAAGGGTCATACCTGGGAACTAGAGGTAATCAGTTTTGATCCCAGGAAGGGAAGGGTAGTTCCAATTCTCTGTATAAGGAGCCCCCTTGTCTTCAGGGCACTTCTCTTGAAGGACGCGCTGACCGGAACATATACTCAAATTTACATTATATATGTTATAAATTTGTACTTATCTGTGACTAAAACTGACGCCATTAAATTCAGTAGTAACAACAACATTGTGATGGCAATAATAATAATAATAATAATAATAATAATAATAATAATAATAATAATAATAATAATAATAATTAAAATAATTTTATTCATAACATGTAAGTACTAATATTAAAACCTTTGTCCCTTGTGAACCATCGTGTGGTGACCACCTGTCTGCGACCACCTGTCTACCTGGAATCCACCCGTCTGTCTGCGACCACCTGTCTACCTGGCATCCACCCGTCTGTCTGACGACCACCTGTCTACCTGGCATCCACCCGTCTGTCTGACGACCATCTGTCTACCTGGCATCCACCCGTCTGTCTGACGACCATCTGTCTACCTGGCATCCACCCGTCTGTCTGACGACCATCTGTCTCTCCATCTGTCTGGCGATAAACTGTCTGACTGATTGTTCTAATATCTGCAGTTCTAAGATTAATAAGGAAGACTGTAAGGTAAATACCAATACTGAGAGAGAGAGAGAGAGAGAGAGAGAGAGAGAGAGAGAGTCTCAGTGTGTGTGTGTGTGTGTGTGTGTGTGTACTCACCTATTTGTGTTCCTGGCCCCGCCTCTTCTCTGATCGTTACTAGGTCCTCTCTCTCCCTGCTCCATGAGCTTTATCAAACCTCGTCTTAAAACTATGTATGGTTCCTGCCTCCACTACATCATTTTCTAGGCTATTCCACTTCCTGACAACTCTATGACTGAAGAAATACTTCCTAACATCCCTTTCACTCATCGGAGTCTTCAACTGCCAATTGTGACCCCTTGTTTCTGTGTCCCATCTCTGGAACATCCTGTCTTTGTCCACATTGCCAATTCCTTTCAGTATTTTATATGTCGTTATCATGTCTCCCCTAACCCTCCTGTCCTTCAATGTCGTCAGGCTGATTTCCCTTAACCTTTCTTCGTAGGACAATCCCCTTAGCTCTGGGACTAGTCTTGTTGCAAACCTTTGCACTTTCTCTAATTTCTTGACGTGCTTTACCAGGTGTGGATTCAAAACTGGTGCTGCACACTCCAATATGGGCCTGACGTACATGGTGTAGAGAGTCTTGAACGATTCCTTACTGAGGTATCGTAACACTATTCTTAGGTTTGCCAGGCACCCATATGCGGCAGCAGCTATCTGGTTGATGTGCGCCTCAGGAGATGTGCTCGGTATTATACTCACCCCAAGATCTTTTTCCTTGAGTGAGGTTTGCTGTCTTTGGTCTTCCGTCATGTCACTCACATACCAAAAACAGCACAGGTCCTAGGACTAACCCCTGTGGAACCCCACCCATCACAGGCGCCCACTCTGACACCTCGTCACGTACCATGACTCGTTTTTGCCTCCCTGTCAGATATTCTCTGATCCATTGCAGTGCCTTTCCTGTTATGCGTGCCTGATCCTCTAGTTTTTGCATTAACTTCTTGTGAGGAACTGTGTCGAAGGCCTTCTTGCAGTCCAAGAAAATGCAATCTATCCACTCCTCTCTCTCGTGTCTTTCTTCCGTTACCTTGTAATAAAACTCCAGTAGGTTTGTGACACAGGATTTTCCTTCCCTAAAACCGTGCTGGTTGTCGTTTATAAGTTTGTTTCTTTCTAGGTGCTCCACCACTCTCCCCTGATGATCTTCTCAATGACTTTGCATACTATTCACGTCAGTGACACAGGTCTGTAGTTTAATGCCTCGTGTCTGTCTCCTTTCTTAAAAATTGGGACTACATTTGCCATCTTCCACACCTCAGGGAGTTGCCCAGTTTCAATGGATGTGTTGAAGATTTTTGTTAGTGGCACACACAACATCTCTGCTCCCTCTCTAAGGACCCACTGAGAGATGTCTGGTCCCATCGCCTTTGAGGTATCAAGTTCACATAACAGCTTTTTCACCTCCTCCTCGGTTGTGTGTATTTCATCCAGCACTTGTTGATGTACCTCCCTATTCGGACATCCTGGAGTCCTTCCTGTCTCCACTGTAAATACCTCTTTAAATCTCATGTTGAGCTCCTCACTTACCTCTTGGTCGTTTCTAGTGAACCTTCCTTCCTCAACCTGATTACCTGGTCCTTAACTGTTGTTTTTCTCCTCATGTGGCTATACAACAGCTTCGGGTCAGACTTGACTTTCGATGCTATGTCATTTTAGTATTGTCGCTGAGCCTCCCTTCTTATCTGTGCATATTCGTTTATGGCTCTTCGGCTAATCTCTTTATTTTCCTGTGTGTGTGTGTGTGTGTGTGTGTGTGTGTGTGTGTGTGTGTGTGTGTGTGTGTGTGTATGTATGTGTGTGTGTGTTAGTGTGTGTTAGTGTTAGTGTGTGTGTGTGTGTGTGTGTGTGTGTGTGTGTGTGTGTGTGTTTGTGTGTGTATGTATGTGTGTGTGTGTTTGTGTGTGTTAGTGTGTCGAGACATAGCTACTGGCTGTGTATGTGTGTGTGTGTGTGCAAAAGAGCGTGAGAGTGACAATAGTTTAAGTACTAGGTATTTTAATAAGATTATTCTATTGCCAGCCGACGGCGGATGATCTGGAGGCGACCGACCACCGTGATCACTGCACTGACCCCAAACACGACGAACACGACAAGTTCCACTGCGGCGTCCCCCATGACGATCACTGTACCAGTCTTGGTCACAATCCATAAATATTCTGCATTTACAAGACTCTCACAAGACCCTCAAATATTTTTTTTTTTTTTAATGTTTCTCAAGTTGATAAGCTAAATAAAAATATAAAAACAAACTTGTGGTTGACGTTTTCTTTCAGTAATATATGAGCAGGAAAAAATAAATGGATAAATGCAAACTTTTGCTGTATCGCTCAGAATACATGCGAATTACAGCCTTAAATTAAAAGGAATATACACAGACAGAGGGGCATATATCTCAGTTTATGTTTTCAAAGATTGCTTTTATCAATATTTTATGGATGAAAGTTTCATTGTTTGCTTGTGTATAGGTTATATGCAGCCTTAATAATTCATGTAGTCGACTGGCTTTAAAACCAATACTCAAGAATCATAACTCGACAGAATATTCTCTTTCGCCTCTCCCTTCTTCAGTCAATTTTAAAAAACTCTCAAACTTGCCCCTCTATGTAAATAATTATCATGCGAAAAATAAATCGTCCCGAAAGTGCACTCAGCCCACAGCTTCGTTAGTACCACTTTCGTCCCAACTTCGTTAGTACCACTTTCGTCCCAACTTCGTTAGTACCACTTTCGTCCCAACTTCGTTAGTACCACTTTCGTCCCAACTTCGTTAGTACCACTTTCGTCCCAACTTCGTTAGTACCACTTTCGTCCCAACTTCGTTAGTACCACTTTCGTCCCAACTTCAACAATTCAAGAGCAACTGACATGAAGTCAGGTCACTACAAATAAGCTGAAAATGTGGTGTTTATATACGCAGTTTTTTCTTTATAGAACCAAGTACCGAGGAAAGAAAAAGAAAAAATATGGAGAAGATTCGAAATGATCGATTGTTAACCAGTGACGTATCATGATGAAAGGTATACATAGCGAAGTTAAAAGATTACACGTACTGAAAGGGGCGATAATGAATGCGAGACCCAAGGTAGTAGTAGCAGTGATCTATAACCCACTTTAATGGCATCTTTCCATATTCTGTGACTGTTATTCTCATATTATCAGAAAGGAAATTAAATACATCACAGTTTAAAAAAATTCGGGCTCATTGTTGATAAGCCAAATAAGTTATTAGTGATAATTAAATACTGTCATTTATTATTATTCTCACATCTAGAATGAATCTCAGGGCGAAAGATAATGAACTATAGTAATATAAGAAACGTATTAGTAACCCTTGCATTTGACGCACCTTTATAGTGAACAGCTATACATGTAAGACCCAGCTCAAGACCCGAGCATTTTAGTTTTTCATTGTGTTTATAAAAGTCAAATGGTTGTAATCACCGTTTACCTTAATGGCAAGTGTTGCAATGCTGACACGTTCCTCAAATTTATCTGAAAACAAGAAAAAACAGCGAATTTTTTTTCATCGTTGAATATGTCAGCTGATGTTTCTAAAACTTAGTGGAAAATATCAAATACAATAAAGAGTCCCATTTATTGATCTCTGTTGTAACTGGATAGCCACCACAACCTGCTTACTAACATCTACCTGGATAAGGAACAGGTACCATTCTGTCCATCAGAATGATACCTGTGACCTGGTTAATTCTGTCAATGGCGCACGACCATGGTTGAAGCCAACCATCCTAGATAAATATCTTATATCTTCACTATCCTTAGGCTTTTCCTAATTAGTAATGGCTGCTACTGTTTCCTTCATAGATAACACTTTGCCCTGCCACACCACAAAGCATAGGTACAGGAGAGTAACCTGACCGAAGTCACATTTGGTTAAATTCATTGTTAATGATGAGCTAACGAATCCAATGACTGACCTAGTCTGAACATATGGTCTTACCCGTCATCAATTTATCAATCAGAATAGATTCAACACCTCCCAGATCCAAGGTGACTTGGTACATTAATGTGGTGTTAAATGAAGCTTGTGGCATTGTAAATGCCAAGGTCTCCTTAATACGTGTCAGAGGTGCTTGGTAGTATACTTGAAGCAAGTCAGTCCTTGAGGAGAATTTTTCTTCCACTATCTGGCGATAATGTTGTCGATCGTAAGTGGTAGTGTAACATCATTCAAAATCTTCAGTCAGTACATATTTTGCTCGTGCCGCCTGGCTTAGGTACCAACAAATATGGAGAGTCCCATGTTTGAGAAGGAAGTCAATCTCTTCCACGGCCCAGATACGATAAGGAGCTTTGTTTGATAAGAACAACACCTTGAATATCCACATCATGGTCTCCTAGTATACATAGCTCGGACACGTCATATAATAAGTAGAGGAAGAACATCCACACTTACTACTGTGCAACCTACATTTACAAAATCGTAAATTCCAATATTAACCCTGAACAAAAACACTTCCTTGATAGTTGTGACAGGACCCACAGGCACAACTCCAGGCACAAAAATCTTATGACATTCCCCGTGTCCGGCTAAACCTATACAAAAACTCAAATGTACATTAAAAAGCCTAAAATCTGGAACTCCCTGCCTGAAAACTTTAAAACTGCAGACACAATAAACACTTTCAATACCACCGTTAAGTCCCAATATGAATCGGTTTTTAGCGAGCCGTTAACCAGACTGAAAGTCGATAACCTAAATGATTTTTTTGAGACAGAATTTGGTAAACTCGAATTTATGTGATATTATCCTGACGTCAAAAGACTTCGAAAAGGCGATAAATGGCATGCCCATGCACTCTGCCCCAGGCCCAGACTCATGGAACTCTGTGTTCATCAGGAACTGCAAGAAGCCCTTATCATGTGCTTTTAACATCCTATGGAGAGGGAGCGTGGACACAGGGGTCGTCCCACAGCTGCTAAAAACTACAGACATAGCCCCACTCCACAAAGGGGGCAGTGAAGCAATAGCAAAGAGCCACAAACCGATAGCGCTAACGTCCCATATAAAAATCCTTGAAAGGGTTCTAAGAAGCAAGATCGCCACCCATCTAGATACCCATCAGTTACACAACTCAGGGCAACATGGGTTTAGAGCAGGTCGCTCCTGTCTGTCCCAACTACTGGACCACTATGACAAGGTCCTGGATGCTTTAGAAGACAAACAAAATGCAGATGTAGTATACACAGACTTTGCAAAAGCCTTTGACAAGTGTGATCATGGTGTAATAAGTGCACAAAATGCGTGATAGAGGAATTACAGGAATGTTGGTAGATGGATCTATAATTTCCTAACAAATAAAACACAAAGAATAGTAGTCAACAGAGTAAAGTTTGAGGCGGCTACTGGTGAAAGCTCTGTTCCACAAGGCACAGTATTCGCTCCCATCCTGCTCCTCTTCCACATATCTGACATAGACAGGGATGTAAGCCACAGCACCGTGTCCTCCATTGCAGACACTGCAAAACTCCAGGTGGACATCAACCAAATCTTTAAATGGGCCGCAAAAAACAATATGAAGTTCAATGATGAGAAATTTCAATTATGTACTCCGATATGGAAAATGTGAGGAAAATAAAACTATATCAGAGTATAAAACAAATTCCAACCACACAATAGAGCGAAAACCTAATGTAAAAGACCTGGGAGTGATCATGTCAGAGGGTCTCACCTTCAAAGGTGATAATGAGAACTTTCAAAACTAGGGATGCCAAGCCCATGATGACACTCTTCAGGTCGCTTGTTCTATCTAGGCTGGAATATTGCTGCACGCTAACAGCACCTTTCAAGGCATGCCCTTTTCAGCATGAGGGACGAGCCCTCTCAGAAAGGGCGGTGACGTCTTGTTTGCTACCGCATCAAGTAATTGGACACAGATGCTTTACCGTATGTACTAGTCTAGACACGCCACTTCCTTATAATACATCAAGGCTGACCACTGTTGCTCCTATGTATTGTTAATGAGAGACAATTGATCTCTTTCAGTAGTAGGAAAATTAAGAAAATCCTACACTCACTCTAATAACATGTTAAAGATAACATGCACAGTCGTCTAAGCCCAGACACAGCAAGAAATCAGGCATTCTGCATTGCTTCCTGTAGAAGTTTGGCAAGCAAGGGAAACATACTTGATCGACACTTTCTTTGTATGTCAGGGCACCCGGAGCGAGCGAGGGGTGAAGAGTTGAGATTGCTTTATAACATCCCAGGGAACATTAACGCCGGGATAACGGATAAAGAACTCTGTTCCAACGCGTTTTTTGTGTATAAATGACAATCCAAATTAGTGGTATATTACAGCAAAGTGTGCGCAGCTTCTTGTAGTGACATTACTGCAAATAGACAAATACAGTGGTACGGTTTAGATATTTTCGTTCCAGAATGCTGTTAATGCCATTACCAAACGAATTTATCCATAAGAAATAATGTAAAATAGACTAGTCCTTTAGACCAAATACCCTACAAAGATTGAAAATAACTACATAAGGCAGTTTGAGACCATCGAACGGTACCACTGTATTGAAGAACGTAGTGAATTGCAAGTGTAACAAAGTTCCAGACTAGGACGGTGACATTCCTCAGCGATACTTGTTCAAGTAAGTCAGCATTTTCCGGGTGTCAATTAAGGGTCCGATACAAATACCCAGGTAAGTCTGCTCAGACATTTAAAAGTTCTATTGACTGCGCAGTTAGGAACTGATTTATGTTCTAGGTAGATTTATCATACACCCGGTAAGTTGCGGGCTTTTTAGCCAAACCCAGTGAGTATTGTATTGTCAGAATATTAAGTAGATACTATAACACACAGTTAAACGCTTACTACATATTTATCTATACAGGTTATTTAATTTAACCCCAACTCTGCTATGGTGAGATTGATATAGGCTGTATGATTATCATCTCTGGGTGGATCAAACTCTGTTACAATAGGTAACTCACTTTCTGATTCAGGGGGATCTACACTGGTATCCACAAATGATACTTGAGGATTTCTCAACACTTGTCGTGTACGTAGGGAATAACGACATTCAGGTTGATCTGACTGATCATTAGAGAATTATCAGATTCTGTCTCACTTGTCTGATTGTCATGGGTGTCA
>WNWK01018968.1:0-38801 GCA_009830355.1 Cherax destructor | reverse complement strand
TTGAAATATACATTATATCATTGGGGCCCCAGTTAAAGGGGGGCGAAACAGCCTTACAACTGACCTCTTGCAAAAAAAAGGGCACAACTTGGTATAACTGTGTGCAACTGATGGGCAGGAGGTTCCCATCTTATGAATTCAATGTATGCATGAATAACACAACATAAACACTTGTATTTCGCCAAAGTGGTTAGATTTTTATCATCTTTACCCCCCCCTCCACCCACCCCCCCTTTTTTCCATATTTCCACCCCAGCCCCCACCCTTTCTTCCTTCCCCATCTTCCCAAAACCCTGGTCATACCTGGCCTCGCCTTGAACAGGGTTGGAGGCCACATGGTGGAGGCCACATGGTGGGGCCACACCAAAGCAGACACCGCCTGGTTCTCCAGCAAGCCGGCTCCAGTGTTGTGTGCCAAGGACACGTGTCCTCTCACTGTTCACTGTGCATGTCAAAAACGGTTGTCTTAAGCTCTGGATGCGAACAGATACATCAAGAAAACAAAATTAGGTCTGCATGGTCGAGACCTCCTTCTATTTGTGTTGACACTGTGGTGCGACATCGTTCATAGTCACACACAGAAAACACTGTGGAAAGTGTACATGAAACACCATAAACTTCTCTGTGGCCAAAGTGAAGAAGTTCTCACACAAAAACTGTGGGGAAAAAAAATGCTAAATAACAAAGGGGACTAAGGATAAACATTTGATAATGAAGGGAAATTAACGTCAGTTGTGATGAACCTCAGTGTTCTCTCAGGCACTCCCTCGACATGACATTGCAAAAAATAACTGACGCTACCAAGAAAGTGTCGAAATTTTTTTTTTTCCACCACAGCACATTAGTGTACGTGTTCTCCCAGAGCTGTCTTTAAGGGTGAACACGAAAATTAATGAGTCTAAAAGTCTTCCTGCGTTGAATCAAAAGGACGACTATAATGTAATCAAAAATCTTTACATTGTTCGGTGTTGCGTAACAGCATTAACGGCACTTAAGGGACAGTTCTGTACGTATTCTAAATACATATTTTCATGGTAGCAGTGTTGTTGGTCCTCTTGTCTCCAGCAGCCCTGTTGTGTAGAGCTCTTCTTTTTGTCTTAAGCCCCCCTTGTTAGCTCTGTCATGAATTATTTTTTTCTGAGATAGTTCTTAATATTGTATTCTTTTAAGTTTATAAAATTTTTTTTTAAAGGTAGTTTCAGTTTTTTTTAATTTACTTTATTTTTTAGTTGCCCCGTCCGTTCAAACCCAAATAAACAGAATAACATAAAAATCAATTCCGTTGTCTCAAAATTTTTTGTGGCGGCCAGTCATGACTAATGGTCCATTTTCTGTCCTAAACGACTAATGATATCTTGGCAACAGTCATATCCCACCTTAGAACCCCCAGAATGACCAAATCAAAACGTTAAGTTCCCCTCTAACGACAAATACTTTGTTGCTAATTTCTGATGGGACACTTGACTAACATTTTCCAGTCGTCCTCTGCCTCATCCTCATTTTTCCCTTCAACATTTTTGGCCCCTTTTGTTCCTCTTATGTTGCTAAGGAACAATTTCCCTCTAAATCGTTTCATAAATTCCGCATCTCTTCCCATTCATGAGGAATTCGTAATTCGGTCTTGAGTTTCGCATAGTTTAGTTCTGGGACTAGTCTGGTTGCAAACCTTTTAATATTTCGAATTTTTGAAGGGGCTTGATCAGGTAAGAGCCTTGTATTAATGATTGATCTAAATATTTTGTGTAAAAGTTTTGGAGGATACTTTTGGACAGTTCTAGAATATTGTTCAAGGTTTGTTAATCTTACTAACGCTGTTAAATTTAAATAGATTGTTATGTATACTTCCGGTGATATGTTTGGTGATAGGCTTCCCCAGATCCTTTTCTTACAATATTTGCAACTGCTTATATTCTAGACCATACCTCTCTCTTTTTTCTCCTATGTTCATGACTTTACATGTGTATATTAAACCCCGCAGCCACTTACTGGGCCACATCAAGGGTTGTCCAGATCTCCTGCAGACTATATCTCTTCTCATGGTTTTTGTCCCCTTTTTAACTGTATATTATCAACAAAATGGACTCAAGACTCGGTCACTTTTAGCAGCCTTTCTATACTCTATTGGAACAGTAATGGTCCTGTTATGATTCCTGTGACATTCTACTCTTTACTTTCCCCTTCTCTGTTTTTTTTCTCCCTTTATGTATTCCCTGATTCTCAGTATTTTTTTTTCATTTGCCTTGTGTTCTTGTAGATCTCCACTAATCTCTGGGGTACCATATCGATGCTCTCTTGTAGTACGGGAGACAGTTTATCACCCACTCTTTGTAGTACAGGAGGGTTTATCATCCCACTTTTATAGTACAGGAGAAGTTTATCATCCCACTCTTTATAGTACAGGGGAGAGTTTATCATCCCAATCTTTTTTTTAGCCCGACTCTCGTGAAAATCCCGTGTCTTCATGGTGATATCCCCCTCTCAAAACCAATGCTGGTTTTTTTTTTAAATCGTCTCCTCTCCAGATGCATTAATGCCTTCTAAAATCTTTCTAATATCTTTGGAAATATGCACGTCACATACACTGGCCTGTAGTCAATGTCTCCTGCTTGTCCTCCCAGCTCAATGTCTCCTGCTTGTCCTTGTTCTTCGCTGCTGGGTTAAGCCCTGGCCTTTTCTACACTAAGAAGATTCCTCTCCGCGCTATTCTTCGTCTATCCGTTTTCCCCCGCTCATCCCATTGGGATCTTAATTTTACTTTTACTTACTTCTGTTGTCCTTTTCCCCATTTTTCTCAGCTCTCTGGCTTCCGACAAAGGATATTGTTCAGATCACTTGTGTTCTCCTTTGGACCTCTTGTGTTCTCCGTTTGGACCTCTTTGTTCCCCCTTTAGGCACTTGTGTTCTCCTTTGGGACACTCTTGTGTTCTCACGTTTGGGGCACTCTTGTGCTCATTTTGGCCTTGTGTTCTACGTTTAGGCACTTTTTGTTTCTCGTTTGGGACACTCTTGTTTCTCAGTTTAGGACCTCTTGTGTTCTCCCTTTTGGGGCACTTTTGGGCTCATTTTTGGGGCACTCTTGTGTTCTACTTTTGGGGCCTCTTGTGTTCCCGTTTGGCCTTGTGTTCTCACGTTTGGGACACTCTTGTGTTCTCAGTTTAGGACACTTTTGTGTTCTCAGTTTGGACACTCTTGTTTTCCAAATTTAGGACCCTTTTGTGTTCCACGTTTAGGACACTCTTGTGTTCTCACGTTTGGACACTCTTGTGTTCTCAGTTTGGGCACTCTTGTGTTCTCACGTTTGGGACACTCTTGTGCTCACTTTTGGGACACTCTTGTGTTCTCAGGTTTGGACACTTTGTGTCCCCGTTTAGGACACTCTTGTGTTCTCACGTTTGGGACACTCTTGTGTTCTCACGTTTAGACACTCTTGTGTTCTCACGTTTAGGACACTCTTGTGTTCTCACGTTTGGCCTCTTGTGTTCTCACGTTTAGGACCTTTTGTGTTCTCACGTTTAGGACACTTTTGTGTTCTCACTTTAGGACACTCTTGTGTTCTCACGTTTAGGACACTCTTGTGTTCTCACGTTTGGGGACACTCTTGTGTTCTCACGTTTAGGACACTCTTGTGTTCTCACGTTTAGGACACTCTTGTGTGCTCACGTTTAGGACACTCTTGTGTTCTCACGTTTAGGACACTCTTGTGTGCTCACGTTTAGGACACTCTTGTGTTCTCAGGTTTAGGACACTCTTGTGTGCTCACGTTTAGGACACTCTTGTGTGCTCACGTTTAGGACACTCTTGTGTTCTCACGTTTAGGACACTTGTGTTCTCACGTTTAGGACCTCTTGGGGCTCACGTTTAGGACACTCTGTGTTCTCACGTTTGGACACTCTTGTGCTCACGTTTAGGAACTTTTGTGTGCTCACGTTTAGGACACTCTTGTGTTCTCACGTTTAGGACACTCTTGTGTGCTCACGTTTAGGACACTTTTGTGTGCTCACGTTTAGGACACTCTTGTGTGCTCACGTTTAGGACACTCTTGTTGCTACAGTTCCTTTCAAAGCAGGAGAGATATCAGAGCTACAGAATGTACAGAGATAGTTCACTGCCAGCATGGAGTCAGTAATATGAGTCAGACCAAATCTTCACCCTACCACAACACAGCAGTGAGAGCGACAAAATTTGTAGAATAAACCCACTAAACCGCAGGAGCACCATAGGTACAATAAGAGAACCCTATGTCAACATCTATGAAGCATGACTCTTCAACCTTGGCTAGGTTTTTGTGGGGAATCTGAACCCCATGCTTCCTACAAGTGCCAGATCAACCAGGCTGTAATGACTGTTAATCTGCGGTTAATCAACAGTTTCGTTGTTTCTTTCTCTTTGTTGTGACGATGATTCCTGCACCCTTCTTGTCCCTAACTCACCACCTTTCTGAATCTTTCTTTTTAAAGATCTTCTTGAACCTTCTCTTATCATCTTCATGCACTTCTTTATCATCATCATTTAGCTTCATCACTCCATCCTTAGCGTCATCCTTCTAGAACAACCTTCTCGTGTGGCTGCGAAATAACTTTGGTTATGATTATTATAATGGTAAACAATGTCCACAAGTTGACGAGTGGGACACACACGAAACACCTGCGCATCGCAAATAAAACACGCAGCTGTTGCGCAGTGTTTCTCACTCATCAACTTCTGGCTATGTTTTGCCTTTCATTCTGTCGTGTTTTATAAATTATCCGTTGTTCTCTGCCCTGCTCTCTCTTCCCTGTACTCTTGCGTCTTCGCTGATGTTTCTCTACCTTCCTGGAGAGTCCTGGGATCTCTTTATCTTCCTGGGTGAGTCCTGAGCTCTCTTTATCTTCCTGGGTGAGTCCTGAGCTCTCTTTATCTTCCTGGGTGAGTCCTAGGCTCTCTTTACCTTCCTAGATGAGTCTTGGGCTCTCTTTCATTCTTGGATGAATTCTGGGCTCTCTTTACCTTCCTGGATGAATTTTGGGCCCTCTTCCCTAGATGAATTCTGGGCTCTCTTTACTTCCTGGATGAATCCTGGGCTCTCTCTCCCTACCTTCCTGGATGAATCCTGGGCTCTCTTTACCTTTCTGGATGAATCCTGGGCTCTCTTTACCTTTCTGGATGAATCCTGGGCTCTCTCTCTACCTTCCTGGATGAATCCTGGGCTCTCTCTCTCTACCTTCCTGGATGAATCCTGGTCAATAACAGGAAAAGTTGGTAGATGGAGCTATAACTTCCCGACAAATAGAACACAAAGAGCAATAGTAAACAGAGAAAAATCTGGGCACTACAGTGAAAAGCTCTGTTCCACAAGGCACAGTACTCGTTCCCATTCTATTTCTCATCCTCATATCTGACGTAGACAGAAATGTAAGCCATAGCTCCGTGTCTTCCTTTGCGGATGACACCTGGATTCCATGACAGTGACCCCTATCGAAGACACCGCAAGACTCCAACGGACATCAACCAAATCTTCAAATGGGCCACTCAAAACAATATGAAGTTCAATGAAGAGAAATTTCAACTACTCAGATTTGGAAAACTTGCGGAAATTAAAACTGTATCAGGGTATATGACAAATTCTAACCATAAAATAAAGCGAAAAAGTAATGTGAAGGACCTGGGAGTGATAATGTCAGAGGATCTCGCCCTCAAAGGCCACAACAATGTATCTACCGCATCTGCTAGGAAAATGATAGGATGGATAATGAGAACCTTCAAAACTAGGGACGCCAAGCCCATGATGATTCTCTTCAAATCGCTTGTTCTCTCTAGGCTGAATACTGCTGTACACTAACTGCCCCCTTCAACGCAGGCGAAATTGCTGACCTGGAGAGTGTACAAAGAACTTTTACGGCACACATAAATACAATAAGGCACCTAAATTACTGGAAACGGTTGAAGGCCCTTGATCTGTATTCCCTGGAACGCAGGCGAGAATGATACATGATACACTTGGAAACTCCTAGAGATTAGTACCAAACTTACACACGAAAATCACCCCCTATGAAAGCAAAAAGAGTCAGCAGGAGACGTAACATTTCCCTAATAAAAGCAGGGGCGCCACGAGTACATTGAGAGACAACACAATAAGTACCGGTGGTCTGGTGGCTAAGCTCTCGCTTCACCATGGAGGGCCCGGGTTCGATTCCCGGCCGGTGGAAACATTTCGATGTGTTTCCACACCTGTTGTCATGTTCACCTAGCAGCAAATAGGTACCTGGGTGTTAGTCGACTGGTGTGGGTCGCATCCTGGGGGACAAGATTAAGGACCCCAATGGAAATAAGACAGACAATCCTCGATGACGCACTGACTTTCTTGGGTTATCTGGGTGGCTAACCCTCCGGGGTTAAAAATCCGAAGAAATCTTATCTTATCTTATCCGGGGCCCAAGACTGTTCAACTGCCTCCCAGCGTACATAAGGGAACTACCAATAGACCCCTGGCTGTCTTCAAGAAGGCACTGGACAGGCATCTAAAGTCAGTACCTGACCAACCGCGCTGTGGTTCATAGGTGAGTTTGCGTGCTGCCAGCAGTAACAGCCTGGTTGATCAGACCCTGATCCACCACGAGGCCTGGTCTCAGACCGAGCCGCGGGGTGTTGACCCCGAAACCCTCTCCAGGTAAACTCTAGGTAATCCGTTTGCCTTATCAGTGCTCGCACACCAATCTCCAGAACCACGATCGTTTTAGCTACTGGTTAATGAAGCCCTGGTACCATCTCTTCCCTCATAACCTTCCTCTCACCAATCTATTTTTCTACTATCCCCGCTCACCTCAAAAGGGTCTTACACGTAAAAAGACCTGGGAATAATTACGGCAGCCGACCTTTCTTTTAAAGACCATAACAACACTAAGATCAGACAGCCAGGAGAATGACGGGGTGGGTATTGAGAACTTTCAAAACAAGGAAATAATGCCGATGGTGACACTCTTCAAATCGCTAGTGTTCCCTCACTTAGAATACTGCTCAGTGCTGACGGCCCCGTTCAGGGCAGGAGAAATATCAGAGCTGGAACAAATACAGAGATCGTTTACGGCTCACATTGAGCCATTGAAACATCTAAATTATTGGGAACGCCTTCAAGTCTTGAACATGTACTCATTGGAACGGAGGAGAGATAGATACATGATAATATATACCTGGAAAGTACTTGAGGCCTGGTCCCAAATCTGCACACTGCCATAACAACATACTGGAGTGAGAGATATGGGAGGAAGTGTAAAATAAACCCAGTAAGGAGCAGGGGTGCGGTGGGGACAATAAGGGAACACTGTATTAACATCCGGGGTCCCAGACTATTCAACATCTTACCAGAAGATATCAGAAACACGGCTGGAACCAGTGTAGAAGCCTTCAAGAGGAAACTGGACAAGTATCTTCACCAGGTGCCAGATCAGCCAGGCTGTGATGGATATGTGGGACAGCAGGCCTCCAGCAGCAACAGCCTGGTTGACCAGGCAAAGCACCAGACGAGCATGGACCATGGCCGGGCTCCGAGGTAGTCAAACTCTCGAAGCTCTTCAAAGGTATATCAAAGGTAAAGGTATACTCTCTTCAGATTAAACCTCCTACTACTACATCGTCCGCATCCCATGAGGAGTTAAGTGGGTCATGGTAGTGCCCTCTGGCCTGCTTCATGGTAGCGCCCTCTGGCCTGCTTCATGGTAGTGCCCTCTGGCCTGCTTCATGGTAGCGCCCTCTGGCCTGCTTCATGGTAGCGCCCTCTGGCCTGCTTCATGGTAGCGCCCTCTGGCCTGCTTCATGGTAGCGCCCTCTAGCCTGCTTCAGGTAGCGCCCTCTGGCCTGCTTCATGGTATCGCCCTCTGTCCTGCTTCATGGTAGCGCCCTCTGGCCTGCTTCATGGTAGCGCCCTCTGGCCTGCTTCATGGTATCGCCCTCTGGCCTGCTTCATGGTAGCGCCCTCTGGCCTGCTTCATGGTAGCGCCCTCTGGCCTGCTTCATGGTATCGCCCTCTGTCCTGCTTCATGGTAGCGCTTTCTGGCCTGCTTCATGGTAGCGCCCTCTTTCCTGCTTCATGGTATCGCCCTCTGGCCTGCTTCATGGTAGCGCCCTCTGGCCTGCTTCATGGTATCGCCCTCTGGCCTGCTTCATGGTAGCGCCCTCTGGCCTGCTTCATGGCTTATCTCCTATTACTCTAGTGGCTTATTTGCTATGAGACTCATCCCTGATGACTAATAGAGCAGGAAACTGTACTTTTTTTTAAATAATATTCATTTATCATCCAGTATTGTGTCTACAGAGACACGAGTCTGTTCGTTAAACCACGGAACGGGTGGGGTTTGAATCCACGGCGAGTGATTAGTAAAATTCCATGCCAGTGCTTAAGCCAGCTGGCCCAGTGGCTTACGCACTGGCCTGGAGTTCTACGACTCACTATGGTTTCAAGCCCCACCCGTTCCGTGGTTTAATCGTGTTACTAAGATTTTGTGAGTAAATTTATTCATGGGTGAGACGGGGAATACGATCACGCAACTTAAGCCTATTAACATGTGTTTTGAAACGACCACCTGAAGACTTAATGTAGACTATACTCTGGTCAGCACATTAAACTAATGAAGATTCACACATGGGACATTCACATTGCTAGTCAACAAATCATTACTGATGCGATGACTTTGATGACTACACATCAACACTGTGTCACATATAAGTAGGGGTCGTCCTAGGACAGGTTGGAGGGAGGGTAAAGGAGGTTTTGTGTGCGAGGGCTTGGACTTCCAGCAAGCGTGTGTGAGCGTGTTAGATAGGAGTGATTGGAGACAAATGGTTTTTATGACATGGCGTGCTGTTGGAGTGTGAGCAAGGTAACATTTATGAAGGGATTCAAGGGGACCAGTTAGATGGTGGTGGAGCGAATGATGAAAGTGTTTCTTCGTTCTCAGGTCACCTTGCCTTGGTGGAATTACCACCCACTGGATGGTAATGGGAAGATTACCACCCACTGGATGGTAATGGGGGTGATTACCACCCACAGGATGGTAATGGGAAGATTACCACCCACAGGATGGGAATGGGAAGATTACCACCCACTAGATGGGAATGGGAAGATTACCACCTACTGGATGGTAATGGGGGTGATTACCAAACACAGGATGGGAAAGGGGTGATTACCACCCACAGGATGGGAATGGGGTGACTACCACCACAGAATGGGAATGGGATGATTACCACCCACTGGATGGTAATGGGAAGATTACCACCCACTGGATGGTAATAGGAAGATTATCACCCACTGGATGGGAATGGGAAGATTACCACCCACTGGATGGTAATGGGGGTGATTACCAAACACAGGATGGGAAAGGGATGATTACCACCCACAGGATGGGAATGGGGTGACTACCACCCACGGAATGGGGATGATTACCACCCACAGGATGGGAATGGGAGGATTACCACCCACAGAATGGGAATGGGATGATTACCACCCACTGATGGTAATGGGAAGATACCACCCACAGGCGGAATGGGAAGATTACCACCCACTGGATGGGAATGGAAATTCCACCCACTGGATGGGGATGGGAAGATTACCACCCACAGGATGGGAATGGGGGTGATTACCACCTACAGGATGGGAATGGGGAGATTACCACCCACAGGATGGGAATGGGGGTGATTACCAATTACAGGATGGGAATGGGGAGATTACCACCCACAGGATGGGAATGTGGTGATTACCACCCACAGGATGGGAATAAGGTGATCACCACCCACAGGATGGGAATGGGGAGATTACCACCCACAGGATGGGAATGGAGAGATTACCACCGACAGGATGGGAATAGGGTGATTACCACCCACAGGATGGGAATGGGGTGACTATCACCCACAGAATGAGAATGGGGGTGACTACCACCCACAGGATGGGAATGGGGTGACTACCACCCACAGGATGGGAATGGGGCGACTACCACCCACAGGATGGTAATGGGGTGACTATCACCCACAGGATGGGAATGGGGGCGACTACCACCCACAGGATGGGAATGGGGGTGACTACCACCCACAGGATGGGAATGGGGGCGACTACCACCCACAGGATGGGAATGGGGGCGACTACCACCCACAGGATGGGAATGGGGGTGACTACCACCCACAGGATGGGAATGGGGGCGACTACCACCCACAGGATGGGATTATTATTATAATCAAATAGAAGCGCTAAACCACAGGGGTTATACAGCGCTGCAGGTTATTGTAGGATGCAGGGAGAGTGGGTTGTAAGAGGGAGATGGACGATTAGTAGGGTATGGAGTGCAAGATGACGGTGGATAGTGCAGGGGAGGAGGGTAGCAAGAGATCGAGGTAGAAGGGACTGAGGAGGTGCTAGAGGTATAATCTTCAGAGTTTGTGTAGTAAGTCAGTTTCTGTCAAAAAGTCAATGAAGAGTCAGGATTAAAGGAGGGGCCATCTGCAAGAAGGAAGGTAAAGAAAGGGCCGCAGAGCGAAGACGTCGTTGGAGGTAAATTCTGCGTGCTCGTTGATAGAGTGGGCAGTCCAACAGGATATGTCGAACAGACACTGGAACCTGACAATGCTCACAGAGAGGGCAGGAGCCTCTCCATGAGATACCCGTGAGTAAGACGAGTGTGGCCGATGCGAAGACGGGAGAGTGTAGTCTCCCAACCTCGACATGTGGTGACAAGAAGAAGGCCAGAAACCTATAACCGGTTTAATAGAATGAAGTTTGTTATTCAGCAGGTCAGACCAGCGTTGTTGCCAACGGGTGCGAAGGTGGGTAGCAATGACCGCAAAATAGTCCGTGAAAGGAACACCTCTATATGAAACTGGAAGGTCATGTACTGCTGACCGCGCAGCAGTGTCTGCCTGTTCATTGCCCTGTACGTCAACATGACCAGGGACCCAACAAAAGACAATATCTTTATGCTTGCTAAAGATACGGCGTAACCAAAGGTGGATACGAAGAACTAGGGGTGAGGTGTATCAATTTTACGGATAGCCTGTAAAGCACTAAGGGAGTCTGAAACGACCACAAATGGTGATACAGGCATAGATGCAATACGGATAAGTGCCACAAGAATGGCATACAATTCAGCCGTAAATAAGCTAGCCGAGGGTAACAGATGCCCTCGTACGACGCTGTCCGGAAACACTGCTGCGAATCCGACGCCGTCAGATGACTTTGAACCATCGGTGTATACTGCGATGGCATGGGAATGAGAACGGAAATGGTCTAGAAAGAAAGAGCGAGAAGCCGCCGTAGGCAGTTGGGCTTTCACGCAAGGTAGAGAATAGAACAGACACGGACAGCAGGAACTTCCCAAGGGGGTAGAGGAAGAGGTGAAGCCACATGAACATATAAAGGCGGAAGCTGAAGGGAAGACAAGAGTGAATGCAGACGAAGAGAAAAGGGACGAAGTAAACAGGGGCAGACGAACAAATAACGAGCGTCTACTAACATCTGTGACAATCCTATACATGGAAGGATTGCGGAGGTCATGAGAGCGAACATAATAGCGAATGCAATGTGCATCACGACGATCGGACAAGGATGGAATGTTCGCTTCTACATAGAGGCTCTCAACCGGGGAAGAACGAAAAGCACCAAGGCATAAGCGTAATCCCTGGTGATGGATGGGATTAAGGCTGGAAAGAGTGGCAGGAGAGGCTGCCGAATATATCTGGTCACCATAATCGAGTTTCGATAGAATTAGGGCTGAATGTAGGCGAAGGAGAGTTCTACGATCAGCCCCCATGAAAGATGTGCGAGGGTTTTAAGGAGGTTCAGCCGGCTATGGCAAGTCGCCTTCAGAGGGTAATGTGAGGTTTCCAGGACAATCTGCGGTCAAACAGGAGGCCGAGAAACCTGACTGTATCACGTTCTGGGATACGTGAGCCGTATAGGTACAATGGATGATCAGAGACCACTGAACGTCTAGTGAACGTAATTTGATGAGTTTGCCACTGAAAACTTAAACCCGTGAGTGGTGGCCCAATCAGAAACCCGGTTGATGGCATGCTGGAGGAAACTGCAATGAGGTGACAGTCAGCACCTGCACAAGCTATAGCAAAGTCATCCACATAGAGCGATGACCAAATATTGGATGGGAGAACAGATGCCAGATTATTTATAGCAAGCAGAAAAAGTGTTGTGCTCAGAACACATCCCTGGGGGACACCTTCAGCTTGGACAAATTCCGGGAGAGTTCATTACGAACCCGGACCCGAAAATGTCTGTCAGTTAAGAAAGCCTTAAGAAAGAATGGTAAGTTGCCTCGGAGGCCTAAGGAGTGGGCCTGGGCCAAGATATTATATCTCCAAGTTGTATCATAAGCCTTCTCAAGGTCGAAAAGATAGCGATAACCGAATGGTTATTCGCAAAGGCATGTACGAATATACGTATCCAAAGCGCAGCAAGGGTCAATGGCAGAACGGCCCTTACGGAAACCATACTGACTAGGGGAGAGACTATTGTGAGTCTCTAAATACCACATCAAACGTCTATTAACTAGACGTTCCATTACCTTGCAAACTGCACTGGTAAGAGCGATGGGACGGTAGTGAGAGGATCACGTCCCGTAGCACCTGGTTTTCGAAAAGGGAGAACAATAGCAGACTTCCACAGCTGGGAATAACTCCTTGCGACCATATAAGATTAAAGAGTCGTAAGAGGACAGTAAGAGCAGACTGATGTAAATGCTGTAGCATACGAATATGTATGCCGTCTGGCCCAGCTGCCGATGATCGGCAAGCAGAGAGTGTTGCCTCCAGTTCTTGAAGGGTAAAAGGCACATTATAGGATTCTTCTCTAGAGAAGAAAAATCTAAGGAGCTTTAACTCGCTGGCAGACTTAGAAAGAAAGGAACGAGGGCATAGATGGAGCCCCTGAAAATGCGGACGAGATGGTTACCAATTTCAGTGGCAGCAGCAGAGGGTGTGCTATATCGACACCAGCAACCTGAAGAACAGGAGCCGGTGGGGAGAATTTACCACTTAATTTCCGCACTTTCTTCCAGACTGCACTCATCGAGGAAGCCGAGTGACAGTAGAAACGTAATCTCGCCAGCAAGTGCGTTTAGCATCACTTATGACACGCGAGCAATAGCTCTCTTCTGCTTGAAATCAAGGAGTCTCTCTGTGGTTCTGTTATATCGATACGCCCCATGCAGCACGTTCAAGCACTGCCCGAGCACAAGCAGGGAGACCACCAAGGCACGCACTTCTGAGGATGCTTGCCGAGGTTTGGGGAATAGAATGTGAAGCCGCTGTGAAGATGGAGGACGAAAAGAGATGTAAAACCTCATCAATGGAGGACGAGATAGGAACCTCATGAAAGGCAGTAAGATGTCGTAAAGGTCCCATTTCGCCGGTCAAATTGCCAGCGTGGGCAATGAGGAGGTGGAGAAAACAGAGGGACTTAAGGATGATTGGGAAATGATCGCTGTCATGTAAGTCCGGGAGGACAGACCAGGTGAAGTCAGGACAGTAGATGAAGAGCAGATGGAAAGATCGATGCAGGAGAAAGAATGAGTTCGGGGATCAAAATGGGTAGGAGTACCCATATTTTAAAGATGGAGGGGAAGAGAAGCAAGAAATGCCTCCAACTGAATGCCACGGGAGTCACAGTGCGATCCTCCCCAGAGAAAATGGTGTGCGTTAAAATGCCAGTAAGAGAAGGGTGGCGGTAAGGAAGAAACCAGAAAATCAACATCTGGGATGAGACATTGCCCGCGAAGGGAGAGATATAAGACAGAGTGTATACCACTTATTCAAGTGGATACGGGCTGCGGTGTAATGTAAGGAAGAAGGAACATAGAGCTGACGGTATGGAACACCAGTGCGTATAAAGAGCACTTTCGTTAAAGGTTCCATCGAAAGGATCCGATGAATATAACAAATCATAGCCTGAAAAGGGCCTGATAACAGTGGATTGTAATTTGGTTCTTGCAAACAGACCCCAACAGGGGAAAACTGAGAGAGCAACACACTGAAGCTCACGGTTACCCTGAGGCCTCGATATTCCACTGTAAATAAGCCATGATTTGGAGAGAAAGATATAAGTGAAGTGAGAGGAATCTATGGACTAGGGTTAGAAAAGTCCACGTGTGGAGGCAGTGGAAGACCTGTAATCAGAGAAGGAGGAGGACGTTGTGAAGGAAGGGGTTGAGACGAAGAAGAGATGAGGAACCTCAGGTGGAGTAGTGTCCATCATCTGTCCAGTCTCTGTAATATATTCTGCAATAGCTTCCAGTGTTTCGGAAGTCAAAGATGCAGAATGTGGGACTACATTAGAAATGGAAGAAGAGTGAGCAACGATCGGGAGTCTATAGACTGCACTAAAGTAGAGGGTGAGGAGATAGAAGAGGAAACTGTCGAAGGGGCTTGGGAGGGACAGGGGATGAAGGTAGTGTATGAGGAGGAGGATGAACCTCCACACGTTATAGAACTAGTCAGAGGCGAAGGACCTGGCAGTAGGGATTTTGCCGGGCTTATGAGAAGGAGGGGCGCTGAGGTTTAGATGAAGAACGAGGACGTGTAGACTCAGGATTGTGCAGTGAGTAGGGAAGGAGTGTGGACAGTATGGGAAGCGGGTAGGGACCTGGAGCCAAGAATATCAAAAGGATTCGAGACAGGGTGATTGCTGATGAGGCAACCACAGGGGAAGCCGTGGAAGTTGGGACCCCAGAAGCGGGGCGACGTTTAGCAATGCGAGAATAAGAAATACGGGAAGTTTCCCTTGAAGGCGAAGATGAGAGACAGCCATAGCATAGGAGAAGCCTTCCGCCTCTTTGAGACAACGGATTTCCGCTCATTCAGGTAAACCTGACAACGGCGAGAATATGAAGGATGTGCCTCATGACAGTTAAGGCAAGGGGGAGGTAGAGTACAAGAAGAACTGGCATGGTCGTCAGCACCACAGACTGGGCATTCGGCCATGGACCTGCAATATTTTGCTGGATGACCAAAACGCCAGCAGTTTCTACACTGCTGCGGTGAGGTCACCTTTCGAACTTGTAAACGTTGACCTGCAATGTAGACCGAAGGTGGCAGTTCTCGGCAGTCAAACGTTAGGCGAGCTATATTGCAAGGATAACGTCTTCGCTTATTGGCTGGGAGGACAAAAGTGTCAACTTTAAGGATAGGGAGTTCTTGGAGCTCAAGCTGCTCGAAAATGTCATCACCACATGTCTGGAAATTCCGTTGGACAATGGTGTGGGGCAAAATGACAGAACACAACAAGAATTGAGGAATGGTGCTTGTCAATAGTAACAGGTGTATTGTCAATGGTCGTAAGAAGAAAAGATCACGAGCTTGGCCAGCATTCTGACCGTGATGATGCAGTGCCGCTCTTGAGAGCGTGAAATGAGATGTTTTGACCAACATGGCGTAGTAGGCCTACCAATACTATGGTCTGAAAAGATAGGTATTAGGAGAAGTTGAAGAAGAGTAAAAAACTGTCCATTGAGTAGTTTGAAACAAGAGTTTAAGGGGAGTGAGTGACGAGCTGGTCGTTTCTGCGATGAACGAGAAGGGAGTGTCGAATCGTCATGTGTGGGTCTTGGTCGTTTTTGTGTGGGACCGGGGGTGGTCCGATGGGAGACGGGCGGCGATTCGAAATGCCGCACCGTCGAGGGAAGCGGAAATCAAGGGTCAGAGAAGAGCGAAGGTCAGACGTATCGAAAGGGCCAGTCGGGACCCTGGTACCTGAAGCAGGTGACGAACCAGCACCAGCAAGAGGTACAGGAGCATGAGAGGTGTCCAAAGTCATCCTTTAACGAGGCAGGGTCAGTACTGGGTGCGGTATCAGGAAGGGGCCCGGGGTAGTGGGTTCATGGATTGGGTCAGCCATGGTTAGGTTACTTCTTTCTTTTTATTTTTAAGAAAAAAAGAAAGAAGAAAAGAAAATAAAAATAAAAAAGAATAAAAAGGGGAACGTGGAGGAATAGGTCCTGGGAGGAATGAAAGGAGCGCAAATCCCCTCCCGTGCCCAAGAGGACCTCACACATAAGTAGTGCAGATGCTGCATGGAACCCGTGCCATACCCTACCCTTCACGCCAGTAAACCAGCAATCGGGATAGCAACCTCACATCCACCGAGCCATCTCGGCAGACAAAAAGGCGGCGGATATCTGCCACAAAGCATACGCCTTCGGCCACCACCCGGAATCCGAAGGTGGCCTCAGAGATACACCTGTCGCCCGAAAGATACCCAAGCCACCCCGGGTGACCGGAGGAGAGGATCAGGACATCCCAGGCGATCCAGATTCCACGGCAAACTACACCACCCGCCCCAAAGGGCCTCAACGGAATGGGATGGACACGATACCCTTCCCCTACCTAGGAACTAGAATGCCTGAGGGAAAGCTCCCAGGGTAAAACTGGGAAGGAAATAGGGAGGGATGAGGGAGGAGAGGAGGAAAGGGAAAAGGGAGGATGGGGAGATGAGGAAAAGGGAGGGGATTGGGGGTAATTAGGTTCGGTCTGAGAGAAGACCAAAAGGTCCAATTCCTCAGACCGATAGCCTCTTACTGCACGTCAAGGAGCCCTAAAGAGGCACAGGATGGGAATGAGGCGACTACCACCCACAAGATGGAATGGGTGACTACCACCCACAGGATGGTAATGGGGTGACTATCACCCACAGAATGAGAATGGGGTGACTACACCCACAGAAGGGAATATGGGTGACTACCAACCATAGGATGGGAATGGGGTGACTACCCCACAGGATGGGAATGGGGCGACTACCACCCACAGGATGGGAATGGGGGTGACTACCAACCACAGGATGGAATGGGGGACTACCCCCACAGGATGGGAATGGGGTGACCTACCACCCACAGGATGGGAATTGACTACCCCCACAGGATGAATGGGGTGACTACCACCCACAGGATGGGAATGGAGTGACTACGACCCACAGGATGTTAATGGGGTGACTACCACCACAGGATGGGATTGGGGTGAATACCACCCACGGATGGGAATGGGGGTGACTACCACCCACAGGATGGGAATGGGGTGACTACCACCTACAGGATGGGAATGGGGGTGACTACCACCGACAGGGATGGGAATGGGGTGATTACCACCAACAAAAATGGGATTGGGGTGATTACCACCACAGGATGGGAATGGGGTGATTACCACCCACAGGATGGGAATGAGGTGACAACCACCACAGGATGGAAATGGGGTGACTACCACCATGGGATGAGAATGGGGGTGACTACCACCCACAGCATGGAATGGGGGTGACTACTACCCACAGGATGGGAATGGGGGTGACTACCACCCACAGGATGGTAATGGGGTGACTACACCCACAGGATGGGAATGGGGTGACTACCACCCACAGGATGGGAATGGGGTGACTACCACCCACAGGATGAGAATGGGGTGACTACCACCCACAGGATGATAGGGGTGACTATCACCCACAGAATGAAAATGGGGTGACTACCACCCACAGGATGGGAATGGGGTGACTACCCAAGGATGGAAATGGGGTGACTACCACCCACAGGATGTTAATGGGGTGACTACCACCCACAGGATGGTGTAAGGGTGACTATCACCCACAGAATGAAAATGGGTGACTATCACCCACAGAATGAAAATGGGGTGACTACCACACAGGATGTTAATGGGGTGACTACCACCACAGGATGGGAATGGGGTGACTACCACCACAGGATGGGAATGGGGTGACTACCACCCACAGGATGGGAATGGGGTGACTACAACCCACAGGACGGGAATGGGGTGATCTCCAACCACATTATATGAATGAGGTGACAACCACCCACAGGATGGGAATGGGGTGACACCACCCACGGATAGGGAATAAGGGTGGATACCACCCATAGGATGGGAATGGGGTGACTACCACCCACAGGATGGAGGATAAAGGATGGGAAGGGGTGACTACAACCCACAGGATGGTAATGGGGACTATCACCCACAGAATGAGAATGGGGTGACTACCACCCACAGGATGGGAATGGGGGTGACTACAACCCACAGGATGGTAATGGGGACTATCACCCACAGAATGAGAATGGGGTGCCTACCACCCACAGGATAGGAATGGGGTGACCACCCACAGGATGAAATGGGGTGACTACCACCCACAGTATGGAAATGGGAGTGACTACGACCCACAGGATGTTAATGGGAGTGACTACCACCCACAGTATGGGAATGGAGGACTACCACCCTCTGGATGCGAATAAGGGTGACTACCACCCACAGGATGGGAATGGGGTGACTACCACCACATGATGGGAATGGAGGTGACTACCACCCACAGGATGGGAATGGGGTGATACCACCCACGGGATGGGAATGGGGTGACTACCACCCACAGGATGGGAATGGGGACACACCACAGGATGGGAATGGGGTGACTACCACTCACGGGATGGGAATGGGATGTTAATAGATATTAAACTGAACCCTCTTCCTATTCTTTTTCTCCCATCTCTCCTTCGTCTTCCCTCCCCCACCCATTACCTTGCATGCATACTGTCCCACCTGCATGTGAGTCACAGTCGGGCCGCCAGTGACGTGACAGTGACGACCAGTGACTGGTGGGTCATTGTACCAGAGACACTGCCTGCTGATGTTTGTCGCTGTTGTTGTTGATGCATTTAGGGTGTCCCGTAGCTCGACTGGTAGCACACTCAGCTCACACACTGTGGTCCGGGGTCGATCCCTGGCACAGGTGGAAATATTAGGACGTGTTTCCTAAGACAACTGCTGTCCATGTTCACCCATCAGTAAAATGGTACTAGTGTTAGTCGACTGGTGTGGGTCGCATCCCGGGACACTGACCTAATTTGCTGAAATGCTCTGCATAACAAGGGACTTTCTATATAGTAGTATGTCACTGATGTCAGCTAGGTCTGTATACCATGTACATGTACTTGTAGTATAAAGTTATTATTATTATTATTATTATTATTATTATTATTATTTTTAATCTATCTCACTATTTTTACACATTTCATCTTAGTACTTCTGTTATTCTACTATCACTCTTACTATAATAACTACTCTTACTACCACTACTATTACTACTACTCTTGTGGGTCTAGCAGCTGGTGACCCAGGCTGCCTAACTTGGAAAGACAAACATTATAAGAAAAAGATTATTACGAAACATTACGAAACATTAGAAACACACAGGAAAGTAAAGATGAACATCAGCCAAGTTTAGCAGAAATTTGATCAAACACATTTGCAGCACTTTGTCTCCGTTCAAGAGGTTTGAATTTGTTCCGCTGTCAAGACGTTTGCAGCACCTGGCATTCTCCGCTGTCAAGACGTTTGCAGCACCGGCTGTTCTCCGGGCAAGAGGCTTGGGCACTTGGCTGTCTCCGCTGTCAAGATGTTTGGGAGCACCTGGCTGTCTCCGCTGTCAAGAGGTTTGCACATGCTTCCCCGCTGTCAAGAGTTTGCAGCACTTGTGTAAACAGCCACCCAGAGGCTGTTTCAAACCTGCGGGGACGGTGCTGCCCTATAGGCCTATCAAGGTCGGGGTGGTCAGCCATGCTTCTCTCTCACTAACACGGCCATTCACTAAGCAGCATCTCCCCTACGGCTGGCCCCCGTCCCCCGCACCCTGTCCCCCGTGTTTCCCCCACACCTTGCCATTAATAAACTGAGTCTAGTCATCGGCCGTATCCCCACCTACGCTACCATTCTACGCCCAAAGTAAGCAGCCAAGAAGATTAGACTTAACAGTGGTGACCCACGGCAGAGTGTAGTAGGGACCCCCCGCCCAGTCGATCATCCGACCAAGCCAGTCATATCCAGGTCATCTGCTGGCTTATAGCATCATCCGTAGCTCCCAGCGCCTCGTGGGCCTGGAGTGATCCCACGATTTTTCCAAAAAAACCGACAAAAAGGGGCCATCTCCAGCCCCAGCCGGGAAGAAACCACGTGTGTGTTCATCCCCCTATTCTCCAACTCTCCAGTATTCTCCCACCCCTTTGGGCATCCGGGGGCCCCTGACGCCCTTCCTACAGCTAAAAGGGAGACGCGAGGTGAGGTCGTTTTGGGGGGGTGGTGGTGCGTCCACGAGTGTCTCCCAGGGCCCGCTGCCCCCTATTTTCCCCACCAAACCACCTGCCTCCCCCCTTGCCACGTTTCTACCCTCCCACCCAGCCTCGGCCTGTGTGTTGTTTTTCCGGAGTTCTTAAAGAAGCCAGCCCTGGTTTTTGCCACGGGGGGAACCCACCCGTGGTTGTCCCAAGCCCCGCCAGGAGACTGTGTGTTCCCAGGCCCCTGCTCAAGTTCTTCAATCTTCACCCTTCCTCCAGCTTCAGCAGTGATTTAAAAATTTTTTTGTATTAGCACCAGTATCTTAAACTCCCCCCCATTGAAAACTGTAAAGTAAAATCTAGTAATTGGTTCCCCTCTTGCAGTACTTCTGGCATTCGGGAAAAAGTCCTTTTCTGAGAAATTTCCCGTGTCCGTCTTTCCTGCCGCGGTCAGCAACGCCCAGACGCGTTCCAAGCGCTCTTCAGCTGGCAGTTTCTGTGTTTTTTTAGTAAAACCCCTCATTTTGCAGAATTCTACGCCCTTTTCCGTTCTTCCCAAGCCTTGCACAATCTTTCCTACGCCACTGGGGGACCCCATAGAAGCCTACAAGTGTTTATGGGGACCCGCATCCAGCCACCAGTACACGCCAGGAGTTTCAGTATCTGCTTCTAACCCCCATCACAATCAAAGTTAAGTAAACAGTGACTTGTCTAGCATTTCCTAAAATTTTGACATTTTTAAGCCCTGCAATTTGGGTATCAAACCATACTTTCAGTGAATTTTTTTTGCAACATTGTTGCACTTGCAAACTCATTTTTTTTTTATTTGCATTTTATATCCTAGTGTTATTTCTAAAATAGCCTCCACCTAATTATTAATTTGTTTCCTGCTCAAAGTTGTTCATTGTTAATATATATATATATATATATATATATATATATATATATATATATTTTTTTTATTAAAAATTACATCTGTCTGCTATTATTTTGATTGTTGCATCTTGAGCTAACAAATTGTTGACAACCTTCACAGTTCTGATGTGTTAGTGTGTTCAAAGTGTTATTTTAATATTTGCCAGTTTGTTTTATTCTGCTTAATTCAAAACTTGGACTAGACACCCACATTTTCTCCCAGTGTCTCAATTTATTTTTTTCTCCATATTATTTCTTTGCCATATTTTTGTTTAGGCACATTCACCTGTGTTTAAATTTGTTAATGTTTATGCCTTGTCATTGAGTGTTTATCAGTCCCTGTTATTGAATTTTCAGGATCCTGCTTATTTGCCATTATTGCAATAATTAATTACCCGAAATTATACTTTTGCACCAGAATTTATTAACAATTTTTTTTTTGTGTCAGTGTATACCATTTTGGCCAAAATTTTGCCCTATTATTATTGATTTTTACATTTTGGCATTTTACTCATTGCCTTTTTTGAAATTCAGATTCTTGATACAGTAAATTTTTGTGACTGTTTTTATTCCATTGAAGACTGATTTTATTACTTGTTTTGCCACCTTACCTTCTGCAAGTGAATTATTTTTTTCTTTTTATACCTAATTGCAACTGCCAGCACCTGCAACATTTTCTGGTGTGATGAGCAAGGGCCCGCACTGTATTACATTGTATTAATACCCAGTTTTCATTTTTATTTGCAAACTTTTGTTAATTTCTACTTGTTACAGTTCATTCATTTTCATAATTTTCTTATTATCTCGGGTTTTTTTTTTCTTGTGCACCCCTAAATTAATTCATTTGTGTTCAAAATTTACCTTGAGTTTCAGATGTACCATTCTTTTTTTTTTGACGTAATTCACGATTTGTTAAAAAATAAGCAGTTCTTCGAACACCGTGTTGTGTCCTTCTGGACTCTGTGGAGTTCTGGTTTCCCGTTTCAATTCTTGCTTTGATCCCTTCCCCTTTCTCCGTGACTTATTTTGTGCTTATAACTGACGCAAGGATTTGGACACGCAGGGCCGCGCGATGCCCAAGCTTTGCCGAGATGGCACGGGGATGCCTCTCCTGTTAGGTCCCATCAGGGGAGGGTGGCGCCCATAACAATTGGCCAGGCGGTAGCTCATGTCGCCCTGAATGGCCACGAATGTCATCCCCGCCCGTCCTTTTGTTCGATGGTCGCGCCATTGTTGGAGATTGGTCAAATCGGTCGAGACAAAAAGTTAAGGGACGAACCGGAAACCCCACTGACGCCCCACTATGTAAACACTGCCGCGGGGGGCTGTGAACACATCCCTAAAGGTTATTTCCTTCTTAGACTTGGTGGAAGTGAGTGATTTGCAGTCATGGCCCAAGCTCAAGGAAGCATTCCGTAATTACTTCCGGGTGGGCATCAGAGTCATTACCTTGACAACACAAAGGCCATGAATGAGGCCAATCCCCGGAGGGAAAGCCCCTCGCTTGGTCTGTCGTTTCCAGGGGAGCACGTTAGATTTTATTGACATTGAAGGATAGCAAGTGGGTCACCTAGTGATGGAAGATAAAATCGAAGACATCATCCCCATGATCGTCGGAGGCGTCATGCGGAGAGATGCCCCACTCCATCTCCATGATAGGATTGACGAATTAGGGCTTGGCCCCAAGGAACACATCCGGGCGCCTTTAATGCTATCGATAAAATTAAACCGCCAAAGGAGAAAGACAAGGTTTTCCCCCCGCTGGTACCCCCTGCAAGTCCCCAATTGCCAACTTTACGCCCCCCGTGCAACCCCGCCTTTTGCTGCAGCCGCCCAGCAATTAGCGCCAAGGCTAGGACGAACAGCAAACCTCAGCCCAAGCCGAAAAAAAACGGCAGGTCAGGTTATGACCGGAGGGCTAAAGACGACTTTGCCAGTGTTCCCCCCCATCTAAGTCCAAGCGTCAAAGCGCACACCGTTCAGCACCACCCGGGCCGGTGTGGTTACCTGTTTTAACTGCGGGGCCAAGAGGTCATTACCGTTCTGAGTGTTATAAACCTCAGCCCTACGCCGTGATAATCACCGCCCCGTGCGCAGCACCGGGAGGGGATTGTGTTTACCACCATACATCCAGTCATACCCCAGTGAGGCCCGTGGAGCCCCTTTTGTGGCCACCAGGGGGCGCCCCGCCCGGAGCCCGAGTTGGGCCGGGGAGCCCCTCCAGTAGTTGGGGGGAAGAGACGCCCCCAGAAAAATCCCCAAAGAGAAGTCCCCCCCATCGGAGCCGCTGACCTGTCCCTGTCCGAAAATGCGGCCGCCCTGGGCAGCGACACGCATGCCGAAGCACGGAAACAGAGTGCCTTGACGCTGGTGTCGCGACCCGAACCGTACCTTCCAGGACGCCCAGTCGCCCACCGGCTGACCTCTAGCAGCGGGACCCGAGACCAGTCGGCCGGCCCTGCCTTCGTTCGGTATGACAGCCCGTGGACCTCTCAGAGAGTCCACACTTATCGGAAGCCTATTCAGCTTTTCCTGATACAGGTTCGGTGGTTAACAGTCCGGCCCACCCTTCCGTGACATTGGTCTCCATGCAGCCATGTTTACCGGGTCCTATTCAGAATTTGAGGCTGTTTCAGGTAGCCCCCACGGTCCGTGGTTGTACAACCCAGAATTTGCATCCATGATCACAAGTTAGCAAAGTTCTTAGTTGTTTATGACATCGTCTTCCCAGGCATTTGCTCATCGGTTTCAAGACCATGGCAAAACCCTTAAGATCCGTTTAGATCCAGCAATGGAAAGCGATTTGATGGAGGGACGCACTTCTGGGGTGTGCGCTGGGTTCCACTACCCGCCACCCCCTCTGAGTACATCCAGTGCTTGGAATCATTGAAACCCGGGCCCTCCGCGACCCTCCGGAGGCCGGCCTCTTGGGCCTGACCAACCCATAAGAGAGCTCGATCTCGTCACCTCCTGACCATCAGCGGAGACAGTGAAACCCAGTCTGGGGACGCCCATTCCTGACCATCACTCTAACCTCCCCTTTGAGAGGATGACCGTGTCAAGCCGCAGTCTCCCCGTCGGCAGGCGACCGTCTGACTCGTGTCATGGCATCAGCGAGAGAGTTACTGCCTGGGGACAAAGCATGACGTCACTTTGTCGGCTAATTCGCCACTCCTGTTACGGGTATGTGACAAGAGCCCAAGGGATCATGGCAAAGGCAACGACAACATGCAGAGTCAAGGGCCTCCCTTGAGCCGTCCTTTTCACACTGTGTGTCGTGGCAAGTTGAAAATCCTTGTCGGTAACTTGCATGTCGAGAATTCCCCTGGGGGAAGGATACTTCACTTGTCGACCCCGGTTCCCTCCCGGGAGAGTGGAGGGAGAAATCCCAGCTGACGTTCTTGTAAGTGCAGTCCTCCCAGGTGAGTCCGCTACTAATTCCTTCTGTCCCCCGGCCATGCAGGAAGATGATCTTTAGCTATGACAGACCCCCCTTAAGAAGTTCCACAACTTCTCCAGGTTCTACTCAGACCGTCGTCGCGTTAGATGGCAGCCATGGGGGTCTGACCCCGCTTTGTCTCCCATATTCCGCTTGATAAAGGACAAAACCCATTTACGTGCCTGCGTATCGTTTGGGCCGATGCGCAAAGAGTGTTTGGACGAACCATTGCAAAGATGCTCCGCGATGGAGTTATCGAGGAGTCCATTTCCCGTGAAGCCCCAATCATAGTTCCCAAGAAAGATGGAACATGGCTCCTGTTATAGATTACAGGAAGCTGAATGCCTGTACCATCCCAGACCGCTTCCATTGCCAGTTCTGAATGACCTGTTACAGAACATTGGCTAACAAGGTCTTTTCGACTCTTGATCTTCTTCAAGGGTTTTGCAGATCCCTCTTGATGACCAAAGCAAAGAACTAACAGCGTTCTCACGCCTACTGGTCATTATCAGTTCAAGAGAATGCCCTTCGGCTTTGCGTGAAGCCCAATCACGTTCAGTCGTCTAATGACAACGATTTTCCGTACTCTCCTAGGGTGGCACGCCATGGTCTACCTAGACGATCTCATTGTGATGTCCCAAGATGTTCCTACTCATCTCGTAAAGCTTGAGCGGGTACTGGAAAACTAGCCAAGGCTAATCTTAAGGTGAAGCTTTCTAAATGCCAGTTCCTTAAGCAGGAAATAAAGTTTCTGGGCCACGTAGTGACTCAGAGCGGCATCAAGACAGACGAGCCTAAAAATCCTCGGCTGTGCGAAAGTTCCCTAGACCTACGACGGCGGATACTGTCCACCTCTCGTAGGCCTAGCCGGATTCTACCGCACCTTCATAGCCGGTTTCTCCACCTTTAGCTGCACCCTTGACGCAGCTCCTTAAGAAAGATTTCCCTTTGAGTGGACGTGTGACCAAGAAAGAGCTTCACACTTAAAATAGGTTAACATCAGCCCCAGTCCTAGGTTCCCTGATTTCACCAAAGGCTCACCTTGACGACAGATGCCAGCAAAGTTGGCATCGGTGCAGTCTTGTCGCAGAATCTAATGGTAAGCAACAGCCAATAGCTTATGCTAGCCGTGTTCTTACCAAAGTTGAAGTCAATTACTCTGTGACAGAGCTAGAAGCCTTAGCCATCGTCTGGGCTTTGAACCACTTCAGAGATATTATTTACCAGTATCCTATCAAGATTTACACGGATCATCTGCCGTTATTATCCCTTTTGCAAACAAGAATCTCTGGGAAACATGCTCGGTGGTCTCTCACCTTTAACGACTACAATCCCGAAATCTGTATGGGTAAGCAAAATGTCGTGGCTGACGCCTTGTCGAGGCATATAGCCTTTGTCAGTGCAGACAACTGTTTCCTCCGTCGAGGACCTAGAGAGAGCCCAACGGCAGGACCCGGTGTGGTCACCAGTCCTTCGATTCCAACCAAGGAGGACGTTGGCCCGCGAGTCAAGTCGCCGCTCCGCTGACAGACTTAGTGGTCAATCAAGGAGTACTGTGTCGTGAGCCGACTAGTGGACCCCGGCAGAACCGTACACCAACTGGTGATACCGGAGTCCCTGGTGCCCACGACTCTCAAGTTGATCCACGATGTCCCAGGCGCAGCGCACCCGGGAAGGACCGCAGCATCAAACAGGCTAGAATGAAATATTTCTGGCCTAAGATGGCAGCGGAAATTGCCAAGTATGTACACCAGTGTGTCGTTTGCTTACAACACAAGGGTACTGTCACGGGTCCCAATCCCATTCTGGAAGTATCCCATTACAAAGGAGCCCTGGGAGAGAACTTGTCAACCTTTACGAATTTCTCGACCTCGGAGAAGGGTAATAAACACCTGCTTGTAATGGTAGATAACTTGACGCGTACTGCGAGTTAGTACCCATCCCTGACAAAACGGGTCGAGACAGCGAAATGCTTTCCGTGAGCGTATCGTTCTCCGTCATACCTGCCCACGTGTTCTCCTGTCAGACAATGGGTCGGAGTTCATAAATGCCACAATGAAGGACCTTTGTTCCAGGTTTGACATTCACCAAGCACCAGTAGCTCCAAGTCACCCTGGAGTAATGGTCTTGCTGAACGACAAAACCGCAAAGTTCTGGAGGTGCTCAGAGTAACCGTTAATCCGAGTTGTACTACATGGGATGACGCTATTCCAGATGTTCAGTGTACATTGAACTCTTCCTCAACAGCTTGATTGGCGAGACACCCCATTTTGCCTTGTACGGCTATGATAAGCGTTTACCGACAAAATCCTGTTTGCTCCGCCTAGCCCACCTATGACGCCGATAACACCGGTATAGTTAAGATGCGGACCACACAGCTTGTTTTCCACGAGTACGGAGAACCTAATAAAAGCCACAGATAGGTTCACGCTTTTGATCGCAACGCCCACGCTAAGGAAAGTAAGGTGGAACCAGGTTGCAAAGTTATGTTGCTCAACCCAACACAGACCCTGGTATGCATAAACTGTCCCCAAGTTTGTCGGACCCTACCGTGTCCACGACAGCCCGCGGCAATAAGTTCCTGAGGTGAGGGAGATAGCTACCGGAACTATCAGAGAAGCTCACCTTGACCACATGAAGTATATTGATCATGTGCAAGCGAAGCAGAGCTGGAATCGCGTGGCATTGCAAAGCCACAATCAGACTCAACCTAGTGACAACCCGCCTAGTTCTTCACCCGCTATCCCTACGACAGATGACAGTCCTGTAAGGCTCCATACTTATGGCCTGAGACCCCGGACAGAGTCATTTCTGTGACATTGACATACCTACCGACTTGTCCGACTCCCTAGCTACGCAATTGTTTGCTTGCAGAAATGGGGATTAATGCGCACACATTGTATAGTTAGGTAAATAATGGAGTCAGGGTGGACAAACACCATGTAAATACGTAAAATTTATTCTTAGAGGGTACCCGTAGTATAATGAATTCCATGGAAATAATGTTATTGTGAGTATGTGCACCCAGTGTGTCTTGTAAAGCCTGTATAAAGGCAAGGGCATACGTCTTTTTGAGTTAAATGTCACACCTTAGGAAATGCTACTGTCAGTCATGTTTGCAGAGGGAGGATGCTACAGCGCTCATGGATGTGCAGTCAAGTTGACGTCTGGCCCTGTGGACAACCCGTATAAGAAGACTCTAGTTCCTGTGTCAGCGTTGGCTTGTTCTGTCTTCGTCCAGCTGTGCGGGCAGGTCGATTTTCTCTTCCCCCGACTCACGAGGGGGAAGAGTTTTTTCGGCCTGCACCGGCAATTTCTATTGTAAATGCTCAGGGACCGAGCCTGTCTTCCCCTGGGTAACCTTTTGTTGCTTGCTTACACCTTCGTGCCCGCCAGATTGTCGTGTCGAGACGACACGCGGTAGGTGGCCGAGCGGATGTAAACAGCCTACCCAGAGGCTGTTTCAAACTGCGCGGCACTATGGTGCTGCCCCCATAGGCCTTATCAAGGTCGGGCTGGCCGCCATGCTTCTCTCCAATAACACGGCCACCTCACTGAAGCAGCATCTCCCCTACGTGCTGGCTCCCGGTCCCCTGCACTCTGTCCCCGTGTATTCCTACACCTTGCCATTAATAAACTGAGTCTAGTCATCGGCCGTATCCCTGCACCTACGCCCATTCTACTGCCCAAAGTAAGCAGCCAAGAAGATTAGACTTAACACTTGGCTGTCTCCGCTGTCAAGAGGTTTGCAGCACTGGCTGTCTCCGCTGTCAAGAGGTTTGCAGCACTTGGCTGTCTCCGCTGTCAAGACGTTTGCAGCACTTGGCGCCCTCCCCGCTGTCAAGACGTTTGCAGCACTTGGCGTCTCCGCTGTCAAGAGGTTTGCTGCACTTGGCTGTCTCCGCTGTCAAGACGCTTGCGACTTGTGTCTCCGCTGTCAAGACGTTTGCAGCACTTGGCTGTCTCCGCTGTCAAGACGTTTGCAGCACTTGGCTCGCTCCGCTGTCAGACGTTTGCAGCACTTGGCGTCTCCACTGTCAAGACGTTTGCGCACTCTGGCTGTCTCCGCTGTCAAGACGTTTGCAGCACTTGGCTGTCTCCGCTGTCAAAACGTTTGCAGCACTTGGCTGTCTCCGCTGTCAAGACGTTTGCACTTGGCTGTCTCCGTTGTCAAGACGTTTGCAGCACTTGGCTGCTCCGCTGTCAAGAGGTTTGCAGCACTTGGCCGTCTCCGCTGTCAAGACGTTTGCAGCACTTGGCTGTCTCCGCTGTCAAGAGGTTTGCAGCACTTGGCTGTCTCCGCTGTCCAGACGTTTGCAGCACTTGGCTGTCTCTGCTGTCAAAACGTTTGCAGCACTTGGCTGTCTCCGCTGTCAAGAGGTTTGCAGCACTTGGCTGTCTCCGCTGTCAAGACGTTTTGCCCACCACATGAATTTTCAGTTCAATAATAACTCTGGGCTGAGCTGAGAAAAGGTCACTGGGCGAAAGATACCCAGGTGTTGTCCATGGTGTGTGAGCCATAAAGTTGTTTGTGTTGGGTGTCGTAATGTAAGACTGACTCGTCGTCATCTCGCATGTCTGTCAGACAGAGGACACATCTGCAGTCCTGCCAGAGTGCAAAACATTTAACAGGATTCCGTTTTACGTATCCTAGTGTGGCTGTTTTTTTTTTGTGTGTGTGTGTGTTCAGCGTGCCCATGCTGTGGGCGGTGGTCACAGCGCCCATGCTGTGGGGCGGTGGTCACAGCGGGCCCATGCTGGCGGTGGTCACAGCGCCCACGCTGTGGGCGGTGGTCACAGCGTGCCCATGCTGTGGGCGGTGGTCACAGCGTGCCCATGCTGTGGGCGGTGGTCACAGCGGCCCATGCTGTGGCGGTGGTCACAGCGTGCCCATGCTGTGGGCGGTGGTCACAGCGGGCCCATGCTGTGGGCGGTGGTCACAGCGGGCCCATGCTGTGGGCGGTGGTCACAGCGGGCCCATGCTGTGGCGGTGGTCACAGCGGGCCCATGCTGTGGGCGGTGGTCACAGCGGCCCATGCTGTGGGCGGTAGGTCACAGCGTGCCCATGCTGTGGGCGGTGGTCACAGGGGCCCATGCTGTGGGCGGTGGTCACCCCTATTACAGAGCAAGTAATAACTTCATTACACGTTGTTGTTGACCAGCAAATTAGGATGGTTGTGAGAACGGGAAAATTTCCCAACTTACCCTAGTGTAACTGATAGTATATATCGCTGTCAAGAAAATAGTTCGCCATTTCCTTGAACATTTGTGAACGAGTTCCCAACATTCCGTCTATTTTGCCACGCCATCATGCAACAACCTAGTGTCTGACACTACTGTAGTTCAGGTTGCAAAATTGTCATGCAGACACAGCTACAACAGCTGCCGTTTGCAGACTCCCTGAGACAAGAGTTTTCAATACAAATAACCCGCACATAGACTGTCTTAACGAGGTTTCGGTCCGACTTGGACGATTTACAAATGGTTCAAGTCGGACCGTCATCGCAAGCTTTCTATGTGCGGGTCATTTGTGTATTGTTTAAAACAGGGGATTGAGTCTTTTCCTTTAAGAGTCTCCTAATTTTGTTGAACTCCCCCATACCCGTAGCTCTTTTTGCACGATGCAACGATGATAGAGACGGGACTGGCGTCAACCCCTCGTCCCTCTCCATGAAGTCCTGTTGAAGCTTTGAGACTTATAGACCTCGAGCTACTGTTGAACTCCCTCCGTGAGGACACCCCCCCTGCCAACTTATCAGTTCAGTTATGTATTTTAAAGCCAATGCCAGAGGGAACCCACGAAAGGTTTTTTTGACTCCACTGTTTATAATGTTGACTGTTTTCGTGCCTGGCCTCTGACACGAGCATGTTACTATCACGCCTCGTGCTGACACGAGCATGTTACTATCACGCCTCGTGGAACTTAGAGCATGTTACATCACGCCTCGTGCTGACACGAGCATGTTACTATCACGCCCGTGGAACTTAGAGCATATATGAATGACAGAGAATCGCTTTAGTGCGGCCTCAGTAGAATGAGTCTGTGTTCTAAAGATTTAAGAAAAATGTGAGGTAGTAAATTTTGTATTTATATGTTAGTGGAACAGAACGGGATATCCTGGGTGCGGATACGACCCTCCAGGGATATCCTGAGTACACGATACGACCTCCAGGGATTTTCCCTGGGTAAGATACGCCTCCTGGGGTGTCATTGGTTTTAGAGATGCGACCCTATGAGAGGTGATTCCTCCACGGGGTCTGATTAAAAACCCGGAGGGTTTTTAACACTGCCTGGATATTAACAAAGGGTTAACCCACAAAAGAACTGGACCACTGTGCACAACACAGGAGAGTTGGGTACCACTGTGCACAACACAGGAGAGCTGGGTACCACTGGCACAACACAGGAGAGCTGAAGTACAACCCCGGGGCAGGCACAAAAAGGAGAGCTGGGAACCACTGTGCACAACACCGTAGGAACAATGGAACAACTGAGTCAGGTGTTTTTTTCCCTGACAAACCAACAAACAATAGTCGTTCTACGATATTTGATAGTGCTTAATGCTTGATAAGGTTAAAAAACAAGATTGTTCAACGACCTGTTAAACTGTAGCGTCAGATGGAGGAATTATGGATCCCCACTTAGATGTTTTGGGCCCCGTGGTAGGTACACCATACACACTTATAACTCTCACGGGTCAGTGAAGACATGAAATATGATAGACATTCAGAATTCAAACATAGTCCAAAATATGTACAGAAAATTCACATTAACGTACGTCAACACGGTAGGGGTTTGAAATAGTCTTATTACGATTTCGTAAGTCATGATAACGTAAGTGTTGCCGCCAGCCACACCTCGAAGGCTTCTTCAAACTCTGGCTTTAACTTGTACACAGTTTTCATGTGAATAAACAACGATATACATGTGCAAAGTTAGGTGTCTTTTTTCCCGAAACGTTTCGTCTACACAGTAGGCTTTTCAGTCGAATACATAGCAAGCAGCGGACGCAGTGTAGATATAAAGGCGATGTAATCAGTTCATCAACCTCGACAATTTAGTTTTGAGGTGATCAGCCCCTCAGCCTGGAGAAGAGTTCTGCTCGAGTCTGGAACACTTGAACAATGTTCCAGTGTGGAGAAACACAAATAGTAGAATAACACTAACACTGTAACACAGGTACTGATATTACACAAACATTAACACGACATGCATAAATGCTCAAAAAAATCACGCTAAAACACAAACATTACACGTGTTAATGAAAGAACAAAAACGCTGTTTTCTGATGGCCACTGCCTTTTCTTAGTAAGTTGCCAATAGTATCCTTATTCGGCGATAAAGATACCCAGTGTCTCGCTCGCTTCTTATTCTTCCTCTGTGTTAGATAGGGGTTAAGGGCCTATTTTTCGTTTTCTTTCTAGCTGGGAGAACGGAAACCTGAGATTTGGGGGAAAAGGGGCCAAAAACCCCCCTGCCTGGGGGCATCTTTTGGGGGAAAACCCGGTCAGAAAAAAAGAAAAAACATATTTTTCCTTTTAAAAAAACCCATGTCGTCATCATATCAACAAATTCCGGGATAAACAGGGGGGGGCAAGCAGGTCACGTTATCGTTGCCCTGCATAACTCCCCGGGTTTGTGACGATAGTCAACGTTTCACTCTCTTCTTACCTTTCCCCAAAGAAAAAAATTGCTTTCAGAATGGGCTGGGAGCTTTGACAATAGTCTGGTTAAAAGAAGGGAAAGGGTTCAATTTGTGAAGGACCTGTCAGGTAGGCCAGCAGATCTGCATCCTTGTTCCTACATTTTTATATTCTTTTCCCCCCAAAACCCCGATGACCTGCTCCTGAGGACTGAACCCCGTACTCAGTTAATCGAGGGTTACGATTAGTATTTGTAATAGGAAATTAGTAGCCCACTGGCCAAAGCATGAACGAAATGCTCTTTTGGGGGAGATTAGGAAGGACAACCCCGGGCAGCCAGTTAGTTTTATTTTTTAAAACCCAAACCCCTCCTGTGGGGGGTTTTCAAAAGATTACAGAGGACAAAGGGTCCGGGACTGAACCCCAAAGTTACGAATGAACTAGTTACAAAGGTAATGAACACAAGGTAGACCGGTCCAATCATGGCAAGTTAAAAGTTAAAACCTTTTACATTCCCCTTTTTCCACCAAGAAATAAGTAGGTTTTGGGTGTTAGTCACCCCGTGGGACCTCGATTTGGGGGGCCTCGACTGCGGGGCCAGTCGTGGAGGATATGGGAAGAATAAGACGAACCAAATGGAGAAGGCACGGAAAAGAGCTGGGTGCAATCAGTGAGTCACCACCACTGGCTTGGGGGTCACCACCCCGGGCCAGTGAGTCACCACTACACTGCTGGCAAGCCCCCCGGTGCACAGGAGCCCACTACACTGCTGGCTTGGGAAGTCACCACCAGGTGCTACAGTGTAGTCCCACTACCTGGGGGGAATCACCACCACGGTGCCATTAGTCACCACTACACTGCTGGCTTGGGAAGTCACCACCAGGTGCACATGGCACCACACACTGCGGCGGGAATCACCACCACGGTGCTACAGTGAGTCACCCAACCCGTTGGGGAATCCCCCAAAATGCTGGGGGTCACCCTCACTGCTGACTTGGGAATCACCCGGGGCAAGTTGTACCCTACACTGCTGGCGGGGACACCACCACGGGGTACAGGAGTCACCCCCCACACTGCTGGCTTGGGAAGTCACCACCACGGTGCTGGGGAGTCACCACTACACTGCTGGCTTGGGAAGTCACCACCACGGTGCTACAGTGTAGTCACCACTCACTACTGGCTTGGGAGTCCCCCACTACACTACTGGCTTGGGGAAACTTCCCCCACGGGGGCTAGTGTAATCACCACTACACTGTTGGCTTGGGGGTCACTTTTCTGATTTACACAGGTACATAATTTTTTGTTGGATATGTATGAGGCGTGACCTGTGTGACCCGGGACCTGTGGACCTGTACAGTTTTGAATTTGAAATGTGGTTGTTTAGGACTAAAGTGATTCTGTGTTACTTTTTTTTTTTGTTTTTTTTTGTTTTTATTTCTTTCCCGAGATGCGTTGTGTCCATACACACAGCGGGATATTCCCGGGCAACATACACACAGCGTGTATAAAACCTGTGGGCCAAAAACACAGCGTGTATATCCTGTGTCAACATAAAACAGCGTGTATATCCTTGGGCAGCATACACACAGCGTGTATTCCTGTGTCAACATACACACAGCGTGTATATCCCGTTCCCCACACAGCGTGTATATCCTGTGTCAGCAAAACACAGCGTGTATTTTCCTGTGTCAACATTTCACACAGCGTGTATATCCTGTGTCCCCATACACACAACGTGTATATCCTGGGGTCAGCATACACACAGCGTGTATATCCCGTGTCAACATACACACAGCGTGTATATCCTGTGTCAACATACACCCCCAGCCTTGATATCCTGTGTCAACATACACACAGCGTGTATATCCTGTGTCAACATACACACAGCGTGTATATCCCGTGGTTTAAAACTTTTTATCCCCCTTTTAAACTCACCGGGAACCTGTTTTCACCAAAACCCGAGACCTTTTCAGTTACAAAGGGTATTCCTTTCAGCATTCAAAGGGAACCCGGTCAATACAAAGGGGTTTTTCCCTTTTAAAAAAAGGGTGGGATTTCCTGGGGTTTTTAAACATAACCCCCCACCCGGGGTGGAAAACCCTTTTTCGCAAAAAGGGGTAATTGTGTCCTCCCACCTGATTCCTGGGGTTCAAATACCCGGTGTTTTAAAACCGGGAAAATAACACAGCTTAATTAAAAAAAGGGGAAAAACGCGTTAATACCAACAAAAACCGCCCTGTAAAACCCAAAAAGATAAAACCCCAACGTTTTTCCCCAAAAAGGGCCCGATACAAAAAAACCTGTTTACTGTGGGCAAATAACCCGCGGTATTATCTTTCAGGGGCCCCCCAAAAAGTTGGGGATTCCCCTCACCAAACCCCACGCTTTTATATCCCGGTTTGGGAAAAAAGTGGGGTTTCCAATTTAAAATACACGCCAGGTTTCCCGTTGTTTCATAACAAGCGTGTTATTCGGGTTATAAAACCCCCGTTTTAATTCCTTGTGTAAGGTTTTTCCACTGTTATCCTGTGTACATTTAAAAACCAGGTGTTTCCTGGTGGATAAACACAACTTTTATCCTTGTCAGCATCACCAAAGGGGTATTTTTTGTGTGGGATAAACCCCCCACCCGGGGAAAATCCCGGTCCCTTTCCCGTGGTTTTTATAAAAAATTTTAACCTCCCCACAAAGGGGGATATCTAGTCAAACACCCCCAAGCCCTTTACCGGGCCCTAAAACAGGTGTTTCCCCCTTGTCCCCGCAACCGGGGTTTTTAATCCATGTGTTTCCCCCCCTAAACAGGTGTAAATTATGGGGGGTATTGTACCCCCCCAAAAAGCTTTAATTTGTTTTCAGCACCACCCCCGCGTGGTTTATATAGGGAGCCCTTTTTCCCCAACTGATTCCCCGGGGGTTTTTGCATTCACCCCCTTTTTTACCCCTGGGGTTTCCCCCTCCAAGGTTGTATTTCATTGGGGTTTTGGGTTTCCCCGCGTGTAATAAAACATTTCACACCCCCCACAGGGTGTAATTTCCTTGGGTTCAGGGCCCTAAACCCACCAGGTTATATCATAAAAAACCTTCCAACAGCCCTGGGGTTACAGGAAACATCAAGGTTGGTTAACCCTGGTCACAACCCCCAAAAGCGTGTGTTTTCCTGGTTTTCCCGCTTACACCCCAAAGGGGTTTTAAACCTTGGTTCAGCCAAACCCGGTGTAATACCCATAACGATTTTCACCCCAAACTGTAAAATTTTTTTTTGTGTCCACCCGGGGTTTAACGTGACATCCACAACTCATAAATTGGGGGGCCCCCATACACCCCAAGCGTTAAATTTCCCTTGGTTTAACTTTTCCCCCCCCCCCGGGGTTTTTTTTAAAAATTTCACCATACGGGGTGTATATTGTCACCACCCCAACGTTTTTGTGAGATAAAAACCCCCCCCTTTTTGTTATTGTAACCACACCATCGTTGTGTTGTGATGTATATAAACTGTGTCAGCCACACCATACGTTGTGTTGTGATGTATATAAACTGTGTCAGCCACACCATACGTTGTGTTGTGATGTATATAAACTGTGTCAGCCACACCATACGTTGTGTTGTGATGTATATAAACTGTGTCAGCCACACCATACGTTGTGTTGTGATGTATATAAACTGTGTCAGCTACACCATACGTTGTGTTGTGATGTATATAAACTGTGTCAGCTACACCATACGTTGTGCTGTGATGTATATAAACTGTGTCAGCCACACCATACGTTGTATTGTGATGTATATAAACTGTGTCAGCCACACCATACGTTGTGTTGTGATGTATATAAACTGTGTCAGCCACACCATACGTTGTGCTGTGATGTATATAAACTGTGTCAGCTACACCATACGTTGTGTTGTGATGTATATAAACTGTGTCAGCCACACCATACGTTGTGTTGTGATGTATATAAACTGTGTCAGCCACACCATACGTTGTGTTGTGATGTATATAAACTGTGTCAGCCACACCATACGTTGTGTTGTGATGTATATAAACTGTGTCAGCCACACCATACGTTGTGTTGTGATGTATATAAACTGTGTCAGCCACACCATACGTTGTGTTGTGATGTATATAAACTGTGTCAGCTACACCATACGTTGTGTTGTGATGTATATAAACTGTGTCAGCTACACCATACATTGTGTTGTGATGTATATAAACTGTGTCAGCCACACCATACGTTGTGTTGGGATGTATATAAACTGTGTCAGCTACACCATACATTGTGCTGTGATGTATATAAACTGTGTCAGCCACACCATACGTTGTGTTGTGATGTATATAAACTGTGTCAGCCACACCATACGTTGTGTTGTGATGTATATAAACTGTGTCAGCCACACCATACGTTGTGTTGTGATGTATATAAACTGTGTCAGCTACACCATACGTTGTGTTGTGATGTATATAAACTGTGTCAGCTACACCATACGTTGTGCTGTGATGTATATAAACTGTGTCAGCCACACCATACGTTGTATTGTGATGTATATAAACTGTGTCAGCCACACCATACGTTGTGTTGTGATGTATATAAACTGTGTCAGCCACACCATACGTTGTGCTGTGATGTATATAAACTGTGTCAGCTACACCATACGTTGTGTTGTGATGTATATAAACTGTGTCAGCCACACCATACGTTGTGTTGTGATGTATATAAACTGTGTCAGCCACACCATACGTTGTGTTGTGATGTATATAAACTGTGTCAGCCACACCATACGTTGTATTGTGATGTATATAAACTGTGTCAGCCACACCATACGTTGTGTTGTGATGTATATAAACTGTGTCAGCTACACCATACGTTGTGTTGTGATGTATATAAACTGTGTCAGCCACACCATACAATGTGCTGTGATGTATATAAACTGTGTCAGCCACACCATACGTTGTGTTGTGATGTATATAAACTGTGTCAGCCACACCATACGTTGTGTTGTGATGTATATTAACTGTGTCAGCTACACCATACGTTGTGTTGTGATGTATATAAACTTTGTCAGCCACACCATACGTTGTGTTGTGATGTATATAAACTGTGTCAGCCACACCATACGTTGTGTTGTGATGTATATAAACTGTGTCAGCCACACCATACGTTGTGTTGTGATGTATATAAACTGTGTCAGCCACACCATACGTTGTGTTGTGATGTATATAAACTGTGTCAGCCACACCATACGTTGTGTTGTGATGTATATAAACTGTGTCAGCCACACTATACATTGTGTTGTGATGTATATAAACTGTGTCAGCCACACCATAAGTTGTGTTGTGATGTATATAAACTGTGTCAGCCACACCATACGTTGTGTTGTGATGTATATAAACTGTGTCAGCCACACCATACGATGTGTTGTGATGTATATAAACTGTGTCAGCTACACCATACGTTGTGTTGTGATGTATATAAATTGTGTCAGCCACACCATACATTGTGTTGTGATGTATATAAACTGTGTCAGCTACACCATACGTTGTGTTGTGATGTATATAAACTGTGTCAGCCACACCATACGTTGTGTTGTGATGTATATAAACTGTGTCAGCTACACCATACGTTGTATTGTGATGTATATAAACTGTGTCAGCCACACCATACGTTGTGTTGTGATGTATATAAATTGTGTCAGCTACACCATACGTTGTGTTGTGATGTATATAAACTGTGTCAGCTACACCATACGTTGTGTTGTGATGTATATAAACTGTGTCAGCCCCACCATACGTTGTGTTGTGATGTATATAAACTGTGTCAGCCACACCATACGTTGTGTTGTGATGTATATAAACTGTGTCAGCTACACCATACATTGTGTTGTGATGTATATAAACTGTGTCAGCCACACCATACGTTGTGTTGGGATGTATATAAACTGTGTCAGCTACACCATACATTGTGCTGTGATGTATATAAACTGTGTCAGCCACACCATACGTTGTGTTGTGATGTATATAAACTGTGTCAGCCACACCATACGTTGTGTTGTGATGTATATAAACTGTGTCAGCTACACCATACATTGTGTTGTGATGTATATAAACTGTGTCAGCCCCACCATACGTTGTGTTGTGATGTATATAAACTGTGTCAGCCACACCATACGTTGTGTTGTGATGTATATAAACTGTGTCAGCTACACCATACGTTGTGTTGTGATGTATATAAACTGTGTCAGCTACACCATACGTTGTGTTGTGATGTATATAAACTGTGTCAGCTACACCATACATTGTGCTGTGATGTATATAAACTGTGTCAGCCACACCATACGTTGTGTTGTGATGTATATAAACTGTGTCAGCCACACCAAACGTTGTGTTGTGATGTATATAAACTGTGTCAGCCACACCATACGTTGTGTTGTGATGTATATAAACTGTGTCAGCCACACCAGAGATAATAACACTCTTTGTAACCTGCTCCCAACCAGTTAAGACAATTTTGATCTCTTAAATTGGGATTAAAAGTAAATTTAATTCATATACGCTGTGAGAGACACCTCTCGGGTGAGTATAATAATAATAATAATAATAATAATAATAATAATAATAATAATAATAATAATAATAATAATAATAATAATAATAATAATAAAAATTATTATTATTATTATTATTATTATTATTATTATTATTATTATTATTATTATTATTATTATTATTATTACAGTTAAATGTGTAAACTGTT